>VUQH01014648.1:26583-63796 GCA_015106775.1 Etroplus canarensis
AAGTGAATAAAAAAAGAAAAAAAAAAAAAAAAAAAAAAAAAGACTGAAACAGATCGCTCTGTGGGTGAACACAGCAGAAAGAAACCACTCAAAAAAAAAAAAACATGGAAACTACACCGTGGCTAATGACAAAACAGAAAACAGGGGAAAATGAGCTCCTTGAGCAAACCTCACATATCCTTAAACTTATGCAGTCTGTGTAATTACAATAAAAATTACACTTTGGTGCCATCAAGCCTACAGTTAAGTCCCATAATTTGGAAAAAGCTTTCCAAATTAAACATGCCCTTTTAAGCAGTCTTTGTTAAACTACAAATATAGCAGAAATTTTACAGGGATAGCAATTTAGAAATAATGTTAACTATCTCCTGATTTATCAAAAGAGACAAAAACTGACGAATAATGAGGTATTTCCTGATCGTGGCTCACCAAATAGTGCTGGAAAGCTGTGCTTGGGTCGTTACTTGTCGGAAAACACAGTGACGTCACTTTATTCATGTCAAACTGGAACTTACTGATTAAGCAGTGCAACTTGAAGGAGAATTTGGAGTTATCCGGAACGATAAAGGTTCCATCACATATGGCGACTTGACTCTCCCCAAATGGAAGTGCGAAGAAACACAGCTTGTACAACAAGCATCCAAGTGCCTGTGGAGAGAACACAAACAGCCTGGTCAAACACCTGTATTCAGTTACTTCTAGGGAGGGCATTACTTGAGCGTCGGTGCCAACATGACACCCGAGATGTGTTACTGTATTTTGTGTCCCAAAACCCAAACCCTCACTCTGAGCAGCATAAACTTGTTTTCACTTCAAACACCATTTCATTTTGTCTCATCATAGAGCAGCTGCGATGGGAAGGGTGCACCTGTGGCTGCTTCCTTGTTTTTTCCAAAAAAGGGTCGCCTTAAACACTAGGAAAAAAAAAAAGAAAAAAGACATCTCTGATCATGCACTTGGATCCAGCTCTGAATGCCTGGCAGTTTTTGATGGAAACATTTTATCTGCAACGGAGAAACTATTTGGTTTTCCACACTTAACCCTTTACAACAAAATATTCAAAATGAAACTGAAAAGTACCCAAAGTACCCATCAGAACTTGGGTACTTTCCTCACTTCCTTGAGTCATGAAGGCCAAATGCTGACCAATTTTAAATCCATGGATGATAAATTATCAACAGCCTCTTAATTAATCGGCAAGCTGGTGTCATCTGACTAAACGGGCGTCAATCCAAATCCTGGTTACTTTTTCGATCACAGTGACGATGATGTCAAAATTACACAGTTTAAAATCTGCAAATGATAATAATCTCATACACAACCCAGCATCAGCGATGTTATGGTTTGCTTCTTCTCTTTCAGTAACCAATAATGTGACAACCGCAAAAAGTTTCCACTTTTCTGTGACACTAACAGCTTCCCTCATGATCCGAGAGATTCATTTCCCAAAACAAAACAGCTAAAACAAGCATGGCGGCCCAGAGTTTCCTATGCTCAAACCCAGGCAGGACCCTTCTGTGTAGGCTTAATCTCAAGATAGTTAAATAAAGATTAATAAAACTATTAGCCCAGGTGGTGTTAAGCTGCTGTTACTTCGTTGAGTGAAGCAGCAGGCTGTTACCATTTTGTTGTCTTCTCTTGCCTCTGATGTTCTTTATCTCCTCTTTTGGATATTTGGACAGCGCTTTAATGAACGTTAGCTGCTCTGGGAGACTGCCCTGCGCTATAACTCACAAGCGGTTCTTTAAGTTTCTTGCTGGTCTGATTGAGTCACTGCAGTGTGGTGCTCTAATCTATGTTCATGAAACAGAGTACTTCATATCAGTGACAGCTTTTCATACCATTTTAACCATTTGCCTTCTCGGGGCCAGCAGTGAATTAACATTAAGCAAATATAGCTGAAGCCATCAGATAAAATAACCCTTATTTTTTCAGTTTTAAACTTTTCTTGAAATCTATGATAATTGTAATATTGTGACAGCCTCAAACTTCCTACCTAGAGTCTGAACTGCATGCCTGAATACTCACTTATTAGCCTTGAACAAGGTTACAATTTCTATTATCTGCTTGTGTTTCCAATGCATCTACGAGTTGCTTTTAGCTGACTGTAGGAGTCTTTGTTGAGGTTACTAAAGCACAGCTTCATATAGCAACATCGTAAGAGAGGGCTCTTCAGCCTTGGCAGAGGTATGCATTCTCAGACTGTGCTTGTTAAATGTGTAACAAAGCAGCCATTCAAGCATCTGTCACGTCTTTCATTACATTTTTATTTTAGTTATTGAGTCTGATCTGTTTATTAAAACCTACTTTTTAACATTAGGCTTCAAACTTTCCTTTTTCACAAAGTTTATGGTTAGATCTGGATCAGAAGACCCTGAACTATCCCTTAGTTATGCCACGACGGGCTCAGACTACTAGAGGACGTCCTATGACGCACTGAGCAATTCTCCAATCACCTCTTTTCACTCCTGATGAGTTAACGTACCACTGCAGCACGTCAATACATTTTGTCTAACCCCACCCGCAGGTTGAGTTTTGTCCTTTTATCTCTGTGCTCTGCTTTCTTCTCTTTCTCTTTCCCTTCACCCCCACCATCACCAAGAGCTGCTCATAATGGATCGTCTAATTGTGGAGTGTTTCTCTCTAATATTGTAAAGTCTTTATCATATAATATAAAGCTCCTTAAGATGACTGCAGTTGTGAACTGCTGTTATATACATAAAAGAGTCTTTCCTATAGAGGTTTAAGCCAGAGCCAATGTATTTTATTGAAGTTATTTTTAACCAGGTAGGGGCACAAGCCCCTCTCACCATGGAGGGTTGCATCAGGAAGGGCATCCGGCATAAAACCTCTAGCAAAGCGGATTAATTTGCTGTGACGACCCCTTGGGGAGAATGCAAGGGAATGCAGCTGAAAGCACACTTCATTTTCAACCAGTGTTCTCAACAGTTTCATCTACTCAAACATAACAGACATTATGTTCGTTCTTGCCAACAATTAAAATATTGACAGACTAACAGTTAAGAGACATATTGGGCCTACATGCAGAGGGACCCAGCAAAGTCTATTCTGAGCCAGAAAAACCCTCACTACATACAACATGGCCCCTGTAATTATTAACAATCAAAATGTAGCTGCCTCATGATCATGCTCAGGGTTTTTCCCAGCTCAAAAGGGGGTTTTGAGGCTTCATTATGTACGTAAGCAAGACTGGTTCTCATATACTTAAATCAAAAAGTCTTTGTTATCTTGGTTAATAGAATATTATACACTTACATTTATTTTTTTGGTCATTTTCTGATTAAAAAAAATCTATTTCAAGCTTTAGGCTTCAAGCGTTTCTGATTACCACCAGAAGATACAAGAAGTCTTTATAAAAACACAGTACCCAATCTGTATTTTCTCCACTCTAGTGTAAGAATTATCTGTGGCTGCCATCAGTATTTATTGAATTTAAATAAAAAAGACACATGGACTTACACAGCCACTTGATAGATCAAACCACTAAAGCCTGACCCTGGAAATGTTGCTGCCTTTCTCTTCCCACAGAGCTGAACAGGTCTGCTTAGAAAAGAATTAATGTTCCTTATGTCACGGACTAAAAAGCTGCTTTTTACTGCTCTAGGCAGCATGGCTGTCCAAACAAATCCACATGCAAAAGCGCTCTGAACCAAATCATATATTCAGCTTGAGCTATATTTGGCTTCAGCATCCAGTGCTTTTGCTGACGATGCAGTTGGAGATGAAAGAGAATTTGGAATTAGCCACAGCATTTAGGAAACGTCTCCCTGTAAGCGCTCCATCTGAAGATATTCCTCACCGTCCTCCACTCACCGCACTAATCCAGTCTGATGCTAAACACTTAATCTAAGTGAGACAGCGTAGCCGCTGAACAACCCCACAAAGCAGAAATAAATGCATTGGAAATCTGTGTAAGGCAGCATGTATACAACAGCTCAGTGTCAAACACATGGCTAAAAACAGGAAGCGAGAGCACAGGGGGTAGTTGACTGGAAGTTGGTGTTTCCGCTGGACTTCTGAGGTTGTTTGATTCGCTAATATGCACACTAATACATAAAGACATCTTTGTCCACCTTACCTTTAGGTAATCTATGTTCAAGTCGGATGCTACTGCAATGACGATAGGACCTTTAAGTAAAATTTGTAGTGGATCCTTTTCAGTGATTGCTGAAATTGTGGAATGTTATTTTTGCGCATTGTGAACTTTTTTTGACTTCTGAAGTGGGGCGTGCCAAAAGTGGGAGAGCCAACATAGCATGTATGAAGCAAGAGGTAAAAGGTCAGCAGTTCAGAAGTATTTTACTCTAGCTACGCCAACAGTTTTTTTTTTCCTTTTTCTCTTTAAGGTTTGCAAAAGTTTTGGACTGATTTCCAAAATGGACGGTGAGCTTACAGAACTTTAAAAAAGTTCCAGTGACAACTGTCAGCTTCTCGCTCGCTTGTTTACTTTCACTTGTTATGTTTGGTCAGAGAATTTTTTTAAGATAGAAGCTAGAAGGTTTTTTTTTGCACTCACAGTAACATAACCATGTCATCAGCTTGATTAATATTTCACTTCACCTGTGTCTCTCAAGTCTTCTTAGCAAAACGGTAAACTTGTGCAACTCTGATTAACAGCAACATGTAATAAAGACTCACTCTGAAGTAAAAACAAAAAATTAGACTAATGCAAGCCAAAAAAAAAAAAAAAAACACGAAATGAATAATATCAATATATTTCCTTTTTTTCCCCCATTTTATGTTGGTCCAGTTGTCACTTATTTTATTTTACATCGTTACCAAAGCAATGTTTAAACAGAGCCTGAAGTTGTCTGACATACACTACTCACAAAAAGTTAAGTTTCGACTTTCGGGTGAACTTAATTTGACCTTCTCTATACTTTTGAATGCACATGTCCAACTGTTCAGTGTTTCACTACTTTTTGCATAACTTGCTGTTCTCTAACAAGGTGCTTAACGGCAAAATCCACAACTGGTGTTTTATCCATGAATCAACCACTAAATGTTCTGGTTCATTAGAACTGGTATTTAAACAGTCCTCTTCATCATGCTGTTCACATTTTGACATCATGAGACCAAGACGACACCTAACAACTGATCAACAGTACCGAGGCTTCAAACAGGATGTTCTCAGAGGGAAGTGGCCACTGAGCTTAGAGTGTCACAGAGTGTGATCAGCAGGTTGCAACAGAGACACAGAGAGACTAGAAGAGTCACAAGTCAAGCTGGAATTGATGGTCAAGGTCACATGACGAATTATTGAGACACTGACATTTTTTTGTTGTGGTATACCCACCGCTGTTGTTGGCTTCTGTTTCAATAAATTGTTTGAGATGTGAAAACCACCAGTGCATGCTTCTACTTAAATGCCCTACTTTCATGATATAATATCACTGTAGCATGAACTTTTTACATTTTCCAAAAATTTCACCCAAAAGCCAAATATCCTCAACTTTTTGTGAGTAGTGTATAAAGAATAATTATCAGTCTCCTCCTCACAGTAAGAAATACACATATTTGATTTAAGACCGGTATCAGATCAGAACTGGGGAAAGGTCAATCAGTGCACCCAAGTTTGGGTGCATTTTTGTCTTGTTGGCAAAAACCTCTTTTCCTAAGCTTGACTCGAGCTTAACTACAAAGTAAGCAAGCTTTGGATTTCAGGGATATGAGAAAGTCTATTGTTGGATTATGACCATTAACTATAAATGAACTTCACTCAGCCCATTGATTACCTTACTTTAAGTTAATAATATCTGACGTATTGCTTAACTCTACACACACTACTGGGTCCACATAATTAAACTTCAAACATATGATCATCTTTTTGTTTAATAAACCAGAAAAAAACAGCAGTTTAAAAATACACAGCAGCTCCTTTTCTTTAATAGCCTGATGTTCCAACGAGTGCTTGTAGTAATGAAAAGAAAAATATGCTCTCTGTGAACACTGCTGCTTTTTCCTCTCATTTTGGACTGAATAAAGGCTGAACACTTCAGTGACTCACTTTGTTTCTTAAGGTGCTGAATATTATCATGTGATGGGATAAGCGGGGCTAACTGTCATCATCTCTTTAATATGTCAAAACTGCTAATTCCTCACAATCTACTGGTAATTTTAGGTATTTCTTTAAAGGTTTCAAACACAAAACAAAAGCTGCAAAACACTTTTTATGAGCACTACCAGTCCCATTAACAGCCACATCCTTGGCTGTTTCATCTCACCGTGCTCTGCATCAGGGTACCCAATTCCTCAAAATGGCTTCTGTCCAAGCTCTTGTTCTTGCTTCTCTGCCTCACACCTTGAAAACAGCTGAGGCCCATCTCACACAAGCCTATCTAGGACCTGAACTGGGCCTAATATTCTCAAATGGAGGGAAAATGGAAGAGAACAGGGTGCAGGGAGGGAAGAACAGATGAGATGGAGCCCCAGCTTTGTTGTGAATGATGGTGCTCAATCTTCTATGAAGGAAAAACACTGTTGGAGAGCTGGTGGAGGCAAACAGCCCGAGGAGAGAGGGAGAGAGAAAGCGAGAGAGGGGGAACCTGTCGGGGCAGGACAAACCAGCCTTACAGCCTGCATAACACACAGCACACAGATAACGCACGCACATGCAGAGGCGAACCTTACCCATATATCAGCCTTAGTGGTGATGGCTTTTCCTGCGTACAAGTTAATCATCTCTGGTGCCCGGTATGAAAGGGTTGTGTACCTGTGAGACAACAAGAAGTAGTAGTCAATGGAAGACGGGTCAAAAGTCCAGCTTAAGGACTTGAGGAACTTCCTCCCCCTCAGTCAGTGATTTGCATTTCTACTGGCCAGATCTTCAGAGGGAGATTCGACAAATTTAAAAAAAATTTTTTTTAAACACAATATCTCTTGAAATGACTTATCACAGCAGGAGAACAAAGTTTAAGATTGGCTCCAAGCTCATCATTCCCAGCAAATATGATCAGCACAGAAATCAGGGAGTGATGACTAAACATCCCTCAGAGCCTACAGGTGGATGCTGGGGTAGAAGACGGATTGAAACACGTCCAGTCTCTTTCCCTCTTTGTAACTTCAGGAGACCACCAAACCAGCTGGGTATGTTTAGTACATCAAGAGTTATCTGCCTGGATTTCCTTGATTGTATGTCGGATGTCGTTACTTAAAACACTGAACATACCAGACATTATTCAAAGTCATAACATAAAAATGCTCATTATATGTTCAGCCATCATTAAACCAGTCAACAAAGAAACTGTTCAACTTTTAGAGGTGTATTTCTTGCCACCAGGCAAGTACAATTCCATATTTCCCCTTTTTTCCAGGGGAAAACAAGCTTTTTAGGTGCTAAATGTTGCACTGTGTTTACCATGTCTGTTTTAATGGTGCTCAGGTAAGGCTGAGGTAGATTTTTGAGCTACAATAAAGCTGTAACTAAACAATGGGCTCAATAAGAGTCCTGGTAAAGTCAAGGAGAACTTCAGATTCAAGTGATCTTTTCCCTGTTGGCTGTCCACAACAATTGGCCACTTATACACCGTTTTACCGCTACCCTGTTGCATTTGACATGCTGGTATTAAAATTAAGACTGCTTAAATTCATAATACAATCACAAAGCGTGCAGTGATGGTACACAATAAAACAAAATTTGGCCTTCTGTACACTTGGCTGCTTGATTATAGTAAAAATCATAATCATCCTGATTAATTTGGTCACTATCATTTTCTGGAATGTAACATGATTATTTACTTTTGTGATTACTGAACTTAAAAAGGATGCCCAAATGAAAAACAAATCAAATTTTAAAAATTAGGTGAAGGTCACAGTGGTCAGAGGGAGTTAGGTCCTAACCTAGTGGGTGTTATGACTGTTAAGCTTATCTCAGAAAGGCCTCCCTCCAATGCAATGTCTGGAGTTACTGATGGGGACAAGGAGATTCACAAGATCTGGCAGAGTGGTCAGTTATCTAATAGTTTTTATGTGAAGAAGAGAGTGCAGGCAGTGTGGAGTAGCTGGAGACGATTATTGGAGTGATTTGTGACAGAAGGATAGCTGTGAGATGGAAGGTGTACAAGACAGTAGGGAGACCTGCTATGGTGTATGGTTTGGAGATCATGGTACTGACAAAAAGGAGGCAAAGCTGGAAGTGAAAGAGCTGAAGACGCTGTGGGAATGACCAGCATGAACAGGGTGAAAAATCTGCTCAGGCTGAGTGGTTTGAAGGCAAATCTTTTTTGTTTTTCCAAATGCAACACTTCTTGAAAGGCAAATGACTCACAGTCACAGTGTAGACATCCAAACATCACTGTGTTCTTTTTTTGCCTGAAGGCTAGCTTTAGAGTTTTAACTAAACTTTTATCACACCTAGTTTTAAATTTTAGTTTAGCTTTAGTTAACTATAATACCCTTGGTCTCGGGACACCTCAACAGCAAGAGACACAGACCTGAGCCCAAGAGCAAACCGCCACATGTTGCCAAAAGTGCGCCGGGTGAGAAGCCCTTAGTGACCAAGCGATAAATGCTACCATTAATAATCCTTCCACAGGTTCACCTACTGAAACTGAGTCTTAGATATTGTTGACTGAAGCTTCTTTAAGTCATCTTGGCTCCAGCTGAACTAGTAAGCAAGTTGGAGCTTTTGGGAAACTGAAAAGCGCAACATTTTAAAAGAAAGGGGTGTATCAAAGAAAAACAGCTACTGTACGTGGCAACGTAAATGCAAAAGTTAATTGTTTTATCCTCATTTTGTTTTCATAATAACTGGAAGACAAAATGGCAAGTAAAATTTAGGTCTGTTTTTAAGAGCAAGAGGCCGTTATAACAAATACCATTTTCATAAGCACAGGTTGGAGGAGAAGGGGGTTAATGGTCGACATATGCTTTAGTTATTTTCAAAAAAATGACGGTCCATGAACTCATGCCACAGCATCATCTTTGGTTTCTCACGAAAGTAGATGACAAAGCCTTTTAAACAAAGCCAAACAAACCACAACACTAGCAAAACGACTGCTAAAACTCAGTGGGAAAATGGCAAGAAAAACAAACCAAAAAAAAGCATATTCAGCCATAAAAACAAGACAAGTCTCAGTTATGAATGTCTATCCAAAAACTTGTATTTACGCAGTGACAAATGCTTGAAATCAGTGGCCACTCTTATCAGTCAAACTCCAGGCCAATGACAACCTTTCCCATCTATGTTTATAAAGGTCAAACCACCATGACTGATTCTTCCTATAAAAATAAAAAAGAAATTAACATGATTTGGCCACAGCTTGTAATTCCTCATAATGCTTGTACTATCTTGCTTTTTTATTTAGAATATATTGTGGGAAAACAACATCTCCTTGGCATGCTTTTTACAGTGTTAAAGTGTACAAGTATTGTTTTTTTAATTTCTAAAGAGGCATTTAGCTAAATAAAGATTTTAACACCGTTTGTCTAACTTTCTTTGATGACTCATTTGCTTCTGTTTACTGATGAACAGACAAAAGGCCAGAATATGCAAAGGTTTATATTGTAGAGTTCTTCTCTTAACAGAAGGACAAACATTTAATTTACTTTCCTCTTCAGAGTCAGTCCGATGACATTCAAAGCAGCTGGTTGTGTTTTGAACAAATCCAGTTTCGCGCTGTGAAAATGGAAAACCATCTGAGTCAGAGCAGTTCAAAGGCCTGCTTCTGTATCACGAGTCAAGTTTACACATGGTCATATACTGCTGATAAGCACCACACGCTGCACTTTATTGCAGCTGCAAATGTGTTTAAGTTAACAGGCCAGAGACACGCTCCTGTGATTTAAAAACTACACAAACAGAATTCATATTTACAGCTGCATATCCCTGCAAAGAAAGTGTGCAGTGGCCAAGAGGTGCCAACATTACCACCTCCAAATACTGGCAAACTGGCAACTGGCAACACCTCTCTTTCCTTCTCTGTGAGTGAAGGTTACAAACCAGCAGGCAGAAACTAAAACTCATGACAACAGAGCAAAACAGTGCATTTCTGCAGCATTTTGATCTAGAAAATGAGCTGCTGTATGCTGTGTCAGAGTAAACTGGCAGTTGCCACCGTTAGCACTGCTAACATTAGCCACACTTGGCAAACTCACCTTGTGTGTGCTCTGATTTTATTATCAAAAACTGTTTCTAATGGCTCTTAAATACACAAGTAACCTTCATAAGGACAAAACTTCACATTTTGTCTGATTTTTCTTGCCTCCAGTTGCCAGTAAATTAGACTTCAGAAAGATTCCAACAAGAGCCAGACGGTACAGTAACTATACAGATACACCACTGAATTTGAATTTTCAAATACCAGTGAAAAGACAAAAACAGCCACTGTGGCTTTTCAAAAGGCTGAAAGGTATTATGTCAACACCGACTCGTATTGAGATAGGACCTGTATTAACTGTTCACCTTTCTTATGACTGGCTTTAATCATATTAAATACATTAATACAATAGAATAAAGAACCTACAACTTGGCTGGTATGCCTCCGCCTTAAATCTGACCCTCTGTGACCTTTACTTTTGACTCCACAATCTCAAATATCATCAGATCTTCTACCCACATAGGTATTGAGCACACAAAGTTGGAAAAAGATCCAGCAAATAAGTCAGCTCCAATAGTGGTAAATTTTGTAACGATAGATGGATGGATGGATGCACACACGGACCTCAAAAATTCTTCTACCCATAATGGTGATCTACCATACAAGAATTGACAAGGATCCAGGAGCCCAATCAGCTCCTATGGTGGTAACAAGATTATCACTTACCACCTCTTGTGACCTAGACCTTTGACCCCACAGCCTCAAAAATGTCATCAGTTCTTCTCCTCATCGTAGTAATTTAGTATACAAAATCTGGGCAGGATCCAAGTGCCCAGTAAGCTCCAATGATGGTATCAAGAATTTCTTTAATGACTTCATTAGGGACTATTTGGATAAGTTTACATAATAGGTTAGATTTAGGCACTAAAAACCCCTTACTTTTTAATCTCGTCCTCGACGGCGGTCACTCCATCCTTCTGTGGCTGTAAAACCTTGTGAGTGGCACTGCCAAAATCGCACAGCACATAGTTTCCCTTGTCATTGAGCAGGATATTTTCAACCTGGCAAAAAAAAAGGAACAGAGAAGGATTTGGAACTTTTTCATCAGAAAAGTGACATAAAGGAAACAAAATATTGGCGATCCATTAATGAACACTTGACAACACATAGTCTTGATGCACTATGCTGAATAAAAAGAGGTTGTTCATCTGCATTTGCAAGTGTGGGAAATAGCAACAGAAGATTACAGCATGCAAACATGTTATTGTGTGGACTGGAAAGGAAAGTAAAAGTCTATTTTTGCAGTGTCTGCAGCTTTAGTTGTAATGCTTAATGTTTTACTTTCATAATTTGCAGCTACTGGCTTTGGTGTTGACAGTTGCTCTTATTAAAAACAACTTTTAGGTCATCAGGTCTAAAGGTTTTGTAAATCATTACAACTACTGAGGTCCCCTTATTGGCAAATGTTATCTACAATTACACATGCAATCAGGCCATTCATTAATACACTTAACATTTTCCTAACCTCATTTTAAATACATACACATCTACTAGTCATACTTTTCCACAGTGGGGTGAGCACAACTTTCCTGAGGTCTAAACACAAAGCCACTGAATTAGTGGCACAGCGATCACAGTCAAAGCCTCCCTATATTGAGGGCTATTTGTTTGTGTGGTCTGGAACAATGGATCCGAACACGCAGAGGTCAAAAGACATCAGCGAGGTGGCGAAGGTCAGGCACCCAGAGGAAGAGGATGAGGACAACTATAGTCAAAAGGACAACAAAGACAATTAGCTTCTGACAGTTTGTGCAGCTGTTGTCCAAAAAGGGGAGACAGAAAAATGGTTTTCATTGCAGCTACAGTCTGGAGAAAACAGAGGCCAACAGAGTAGTCGCAGTATGTTGACATTCGTTTCCATCAGGCTGCTCTGTATTCGAAGAGTCATCATGTGACCTGACCCACTTTAAGTTGTCCACAGGGAATTTAAAAAAAAAAAAAAAGGTTGAGTCTTAACTGGCGGGTTGCAGAAGCCATAACAAAAATATTACTAGTGCTGTCAATGAATATTTTAAGTTTGTTTTTCATAACATACTACTACACAAAATTAGAATATCAAGGGGATAAAAACACCAAAACCAGCTGACTGTCTCACAGAACACAAAGCTGGGTTTCTACCAGTTGTAGTTGTTGCTGCTGAGGGGTTAATGAAGCCCTTTATCTATACTGCACAGACCTACTGTGTTTCAAAAGCAGAACAGCTGTTTGGTACAGCTCTAATCGCTTCACACACACACACCCACACACACAAACACCCACACACACAGCGAGAGAAAGTGTGATGAGAAATCATTTAGCCTACTGTAAATAATGTAGAGTTACAGCTATTCATTATTTTGGTTATCAAGTACTTTATTGATTATTCCAGTCATTAGTTAGAGGCAGCATGGCAACGCGGTAATTAGCACAGTCGCCTCACAGCAAGAAGGTCCTGGATTCAAATCCCCCAGCCAGATGGGGCCTTTGTGCGAGTTTGCGTGGTTTCCCTGTGCTGGTATGGGTTCTCTCCAGGTACTCTGGCTTCCTCCCACCGTTCGAAGACTTGTAGGGCGTCAGGCTGATTGGCAATTCTAAACTGGCTGTAGGCGTGAATGCAAGCATGAATGGTTGTCTGTCCTTTTGTGTTAGTCTTATGATGGTCTGGCGACCTGTCCAAGGTGTACCCTGCCTTTCAACCTGTGGCAGTTAGGACAGGTTCCACCTCACCCAAGAACCGGAATCGGATAAGCAGAAGAAAATGGATGGCTGGATGGATATCCCATCGATTAATTGGACGAAATACTATATTTTAATTCTTTACCTTCACTTCCTTAAAAATATATGTTAGAGTGTATTATAGGCTTTTAATTTTAAGTCACTGCGCAATGATGCTATTGAACCTGTTGTACAAATTCTAAGCTGCAAATCCACCAACTTTGATGTAAATTGATTCACAACAGTACATCTATTTTCATTAAAGTAATTTCAGTCAACTATTGGATTTCAGCCATTTGAAAAAAAAGTGCATTATGGGCTAGCTTTTATGCTTTCTGATATGTAATTAGACTGTCAAATTTACATTTTAACATGCTTTTATTTACTAATTATGCACATAATGCAGTAATAAGACAGAACGTCATTTTTCCTCCAGTGCACGTCTCATAAGAATCCTTTATGAATCTCTGAAGAGTGAAATTTGAGGTCAATAATTCCTCTATGAGACGTAAGAGTTTTACATCTTGTGCAAATTTACCTTTCAGCCGCTCCCTTGTTTTCTCCACCAAGGCGTCGCCACAGCGGCTTAATCCGCATTGGTAATTTGGTAGAAGTTTTACGCCGGATGCCCGTCCTGACACCGCCCTCCTTGGTGAGAGGGGCTTGTGTCTTAACTGTATACTAAATGTTTTGCTCTGAATCAGATTCATGCACCGCAAGTCCCTAACGGCTTCTGATTTCCTGTCTCACGCTAAGGAAAAGGTAACTGTTGTTCCATATTGGTCTGCCCTACAAAAGAAAACATAACTGAACCATTCAATCGCACTTGATTTGAGGGCAACTTTGACAGCACTGAAATAATGCAGTGAGTGTCTAATGAAAATCCCAAAAATGCATAAAGGCAGCTTCCCGGCATTTTGTATAAATTTGGAAAGTTGCACTGATACGAATTATTCCACTAAAAATCACATCAGCTGTGACAGATGAATAAACAGCCAAACTATGGCTCATTCTGCTTTGTTACATCATACTGGGAATGGATAAAGTACCTTTAAAAACCCATAAATTCACACAGCCACACAGAGAGCAGCAAACCTCACTGAGTGATGCTTCTGTTGATCCTACTGGGGCACCTTTGTGCAGATTTACAGCAGAACGGCAGAAAAGGAAGAGATATCCAAGCACGCAAAGATAAAATCATTACATGCAGCCGTTTGGGTAAACAGAAAAAATAGGGAATAGGGAAACAGGAGGCTTAAAAAGACAAATATTGAACTTCTGAAAATTGAAAGCCACCAGTGTATTTGCAGGAGATTTGACATAAAAATATGAGACCAAAGAGATTTTAAACTGTCAGTGGCAAACCTGAGCTAATGAAAGCAACAGTGAGAGCCTCAATCTGTTGACAGCTCAGGGTTAAGGGCCTTTTTTGCACTCTCACTTCCCTTGGCAATGCGTGACTGGGCCTCCACGGTCCTTTGTGTCCCTGCAACATTATGTAAGCCGCGTAGGCTGAACAGATAGACAGTGAACAGAGGACAGGCCTGTGAAGCTGAAGGGACTGCACTGTTTAGAGGCTGGTCCAACTGGACTGAGTACAGCAGTGCACTGATGGGGCCACTGAGGAGAACTCAACTAGGGTGGGAAATTACCACCAGCCTCCAAGTATCAGCAAAAAGAGGGTAAATCTGGCTCTCGGCCACCCTGCGAAATCTTAAAATCAAAGTAGCTTAAAGTTGGACAGGAAGATGCAACATTGGCACTCTGTAAGAAGCAGGAAAAGGTCATAGATGAGCAACAAACAGGGTTATCAGATAAGAGGAAGGAGCGGAAGTAAGTGAACAAGCTGGCAAAGGAAGCAATGGCACGAAACAGGAAGCAAAGGAGTTAGAATGAGTGGTAAAGTGAAACCAAAGCATTCCTCCTTATGCTTACCAGGCAGATTTACTTCACTTTTAAACACCCACCTGACATTAAGTGAAACAGAAACCTGCTCAACTGGTAATCCACAAATTAAGCATTTTGAGTAAATCATTTACTGAAGATATGTTTGCAGGTGACACACTTTTCTTTACTGATGTGGATACATCTTTTAGGCATACTCAGTGTCAACAGTCAGAAAACTAACTTCATATTCCTGGGGATGCAATCCGACGTGGCTCCCTATGGGTTTAAAAAAATGTCCTAATATTTTATCACATGAAGCGTGCATCACATACTACATCTATTGCCTGGAGACTTATCTTCTAACACTGAAAAGCAGTGGCATGCACACTCACTGGCCACTTCACCTAGCTAGTACCAGGTTGGACCCGATTCAACAAGATGCTGAAAGCATTCCTCAGAGATTTTGGTTCTTATTGACTTGATAGCATCACACGGCACCCAAAGGTGCTCTATTACAAGGTGATCTGGTGACTGTAGAGATCATTTGAGTACAAAGAACTTATTGTGTTCAAGAATCCAGTTCAAAATGATTTGAGATTTATGACATGGCTGCTTCCAGCCGGATAATGCACCATTAGAAGATGAGTACACTGTAGTTAAAAAAAAGGGACGGACGTGATCAGTAACAAGTTGGCTATTGCATTGAAATGAGGCTCAACTGGAACTAAAGGGCCCGAAGTGAGACAAAAACTATCCTTCACAGCATTACACCACCAGGAGCCCAAACTGGTGATACAAGGCAGGATGGATTCATGGTTTTGCAAATTTGGACCCTACCATCTGAACGTGGCAGCAAAAATTCTCTAATTTTGGTGTGCCCGTGTGAATTATGACCCCACTTTTCTGTTCTCAACTGACAGGAATGGGACCCTGTGTTGTCTTCTGCTACTGTAGCCACATTTAGAGATGCTCTTCTACATACTCTGGATTTAACAAGTGGTTATTTAAGTTTCTGCTCCCTTCCTATCAGCTCGAAGCAATCTGTCCACTGTTCTCTGACATCAACGAGGCATTTTCCCCCAGAGAACTGCCACTCACTGGGTATTCTGTCTTTTTCAGGCCACCCTCTCTAAACCCTAGAGATGATTGTGCAGGAAAATCCCAGTAGATCAGCAGTTTGTGAAATACTCCAACCAGCCCATCTGGTACAAACAAGCATGCCATGTTCAAAGTGACTCAAATCCCCTTTCCGCATTCTCATGCATTAGATGTTGAACCTAATAAACTGGCTGGTGAGTTCATACACAAATGGCTAGCTATGAATTCAAAATCTAAAAAAAAATTAAATAATTAAGAATAATCTATCAGCATCTGGATTTTTTTTTGTGCTTTCAACACCAAAAAATTAGCAAACACAAAAATGTAATGAGGAACAAGGGTTGGTTACTGGATGTGGATGTAGGTACAAAAAAAAACCAAGTGCCTCGTACTAAAGTGGCCTATTTTTTACTGCTTCTATTTTTAAAGCTGTTGGGCTGGTATGTTTTATTACTGAAGCAGGCCACTTAGTTTCATTCATTCACACAAACACAGTTATACACACTGTTTCAAAACAGCCATAAAACTGCAAGTTAATATTTTTCCCCATCATCGTTTTTGTTGCGATTTTCTGCATCTGTGTGGATGAATGCCAAGTGGTGTGTGTGTTCAGGTCATTCAAGTACTCAGGTTGTGGTGTATTGATAAGGAGAGCAGAAAGATACTTCTTGTCTCCTTCTAGGAATAATTTTAATTTTGCGAGGTCGTTAAGCGCACACATTTGCTTTATCAAGTTTACTGCATTTAAGCCCGGCTGATGTAATGAAGGAGGGGATAGAGAAGTACAAAAATTCCCTCTTCACCTTCAGGTCTCTGTGGATGATGGGCGTTTTGCATTGGTGCAGGCGGGCCACAGCCTCGCAGGCGTCACAGAAGATGTGCAGGACCTCTGCCTCACTGAAGCCCACATTTAACCGCTGGTTCATCTGCTTCACCACCTGACCCGCTGCAAGAGAGGGAGAGAATGGAGAGACAGCTTTATGAGTCAAAACAGGTCAAACCAATAACAGCCAGCATGTCTGGCCCTGTAAAGACCTGATTATTCTCAATAATCAGAGTACTGTTTGCATGTCAGCTTGTTCCAGTGAGGGCAAAACTGCTTTAAATAGCAGCCTAAAGACCATGCTGAGTCACCCAGCTGAAGTGATCAATACAGAGGCCAGGGCCGCTCAATTATCAATCATCAATTTTTATTTTTATTAAGTGTCTTTCTCTAGATTTTTTAATTAAATACAAAGGGGTGAAAAAGGAGGTGGACATTGCAGGGTAGGCACGGTTGTCTGGTAGAGAGTTAGGTGCTGACTAAGAAGTGCTTTTGAACAGGAAGCCCATCTCACAAGGACAACCACCAATCTGCCTCACTGCAGGATGTCAGAATGCTCACAGACAGATGAGCAGTCAGTCCTGTTATACTTCTTTGAACACCACCTGAACTCAAAAACTGGCAGGCGCACAGTCACCTGCGCAGAGCCTTGCGGTCGCTGTCTGATGATACAATTTGTGCCACCTGGACCCAAGCTGACCCGGAAACTACAACGCCGACAAATGGGAAACCTTCTACCCTTCTCATACCAAAGTGAGCGCTTGAAACAGCTTTTAAAATCCATCCATCATTCCGAAAATTATTTCCTCTAATCAGACCTTATCAAATGAAGAAGAAAGCTCACACACAGTCATATCCAAGACAACGGCCCTAGTTTTTGACCAGCCCTAACCTACCATAAGACAATATATTGACACAAATAAACACAATGTCAACATTTATGTATAGATGGCAGGAAACACTCATTTTTATAAACATTACAATCCAGTAGTCTTCAAAATAGTGAGCACAATTGAGTGAAGACCCATTAGATGATCAGCGTGTGCAAGTTTGATTAAATTCAAACCAAAGTTCTTGGAGGAGTGATCCTTGTGAAATGTAGACAGACGAATAGCTAACTACAGCCTTCGCTTAAGAGTTCTCCGGCAGGATGAGTGTAGACGATACATTTTTGTCATTTCTTCTTTAATTTATTTCTCTCCCTGTTGTGTCTGTCTTCTTCAATTTGTTTAGGGTGAAGTTTTGGTGCTGATCAATACACTGATTAACTAACCCGATTATAATAGATTATAATATGGTGTGGTATATGACAAGAAATAAAACAAGTGAAAGTCCAATTAAACACCTTTAGTTTTGCTCTAGTTTCCTTTATTCATCTTAAATAACTAAAAGTAACTGTAAACAGGGTAAAACCCAGGAGTGATATTTAAAAATGGAAACAACAACAAGAATAAAGCAGGACTCTGAGTCCTGTCAGAACATGTTTGAGACAGGCTGTACCTTTACAGTACTCCATGAGGATCAGGACCTCCCACACACTGTCTGAGACTGCACTGATCGTAGAGTCCAGGTAGCCAACAATGTTCTTATGGCCTGACAGCTCTTTCTGTAAACAAGATAAAACAAGGGAGAGATCAGGACAGAAACAAACGTCAAACACAAGCTGAAGAAGAAAGGAAACTTAACAAAAACACAAAAGAACAATTAAGCTGATAAAATATTGGTGGACTAGGCATAAAATTTTCAGTGAGTGCTGATTCATGTTTGGATGCGTGCAGTGTTGCTGCTGTATTGGTCCAGTTGTGGGACACTGCTATTCAACAGCGGAAGTGAAAATGAAGCAGGGAAACCACAGTCTGAAATAACACTCTGCTCGGCTGTATGTGCAAATACTAAACTGCCTTAACGACTCCAGATACGTTAATCAAGATAGAACCACAGATGAGACCATTACAATGCATGAAGTGAAACACTGGAATTCCATCTTTCAGTAATCCATACAAGCAAATTCAGCTGCTCCTTTCATTTCCCCAAGGGGTCCCCAGGGCAGATGAGTCTGCATAGGTGACTTGGCACAGATTTTACACAGGATGCCCCTCCTGGTGCAACCCTCCCATTGTCCAAGAGGCATGTGTCTTAATTCTTACAAAATAAAATTGTTATAATGGAAAAAAAGAAAAGGTTTGCTGCAGCTGACTGTGCCATGGGAAAGAAGAAAAATTATAGGTGTGACTGCACCCACACAGGGCTCATCAACCAGATGAATTCAGCTGCCTTCACAGGCAAGCCACAGTTTGGCCACTGTTATTTCATGCTCTTACACCATGCTGATCTCTTAGTTCTGTTAATCTTTCTTAACGTTATTTATTCACTGTATTACTAAAGCATCACAGAACGTCTGCTGGTTGCTAAATGCAACATAAGAGGAGAAACTGCAGTGCATTGTGGAAATCGACACACCTAAAGCAATGTCCCAACAGGCCTGAACCGTGTCACCATTTAAGGTCAGCTGTGTGTGCGTGCGTGAGTGTATTACACACTGTTCTAGTTGATGAGGCAGAGAACTGACACATAAAGCTGGCTAAACAGCTCAGAGTGAGCTGTTAACTGACATACTGGGGTCAAACGTTCAAGATTAGACATCTGTTACCGCCCAAATCTGAGGGCTTGCTGCAGAATAACTCAAATCATTTGACTTTGGATGATATTAAAATCTTTAATTATCTGCAGAAATCTTCTTGTTAAGTCTGATGTCATTATCCGTTTCCGGGTCCCAAAAGCAAACAAACACTGAGTCACCACTGAGAATCAAAAATGATCCGAATTCTTTCATCTCCAACATAAATCAGCGTAGCTATTACAATAAAGTTTAATGTCCAGGCGTCTGTGAACAAGAGGATTCACGTGGTTTAGCTCAGTTTCCATCTAAAGATGGCATACCATGTTCTGAACCATTTCTAAATGAAATGTCTAGAACTTAGCCAGTATGCCTCCTCCTTAAATCTGACTCTTTGTGACCTTCACTTTTGACCCCACAATCTCATAAATGTTATCAGATGTTCTACCCACGTAGGTATTGAGCACACAAAGTTTGGAAAAGATCCAGCACACAAGTCATTCCGCCACTGTGAAGGCTTGATGTTTACCAATTTTGTTACCACTACAGGAGCTAACAATTATATATATTTATATCCCCAAACAGCGGGAATATGATGGAACCATCAGCCTTGCAGCTGCTGCCGTAAATCCCTCGTGTCACTGTGATAGCGCAAACACTATCTAATGCAGGATTTTGAACTTTGGCAAAGTGATAGACCTCCATGAGATATGGAACTGATTAGCTTTTCGTCCATTTTGAAAGAATTAATTTTTCACTAGGTGGTGTTATCTGTTTTTTGTTGTTTTTTTTTGCCACAACTCTACGACTATTCGTCCAATCTGCACAAAATTAAAACTAAATTGATTGTGGGATCATACACATTCATGGTGACACCATGTCATGGCTGTCATTTCTGTTTGCTGTTGCTGAAATTGGTTAAAAAAAAAATGTTAAAAATGTTAAAAATGTTCAAGGATATTATGGAATCAACTCCACTGCCATATACTTCGGCTCTTAATCATCCAATCTGCATTTAAAAAAAGAATAGAAAACAACTGACTACAGCATCTAGCTTCACATCATGTTAAATGAGGGTTGGGTCAGGTCTGCATTCATAAAGAAATTGGGGCTTTTTGGGGATATGTCTTTAGTGACAGCACAGCGACTGTGGGGAGCTAGTTATGTTTTAAAACTGGAAAAACTACTTACAATAATAACAAAAGTTTACAATGTACATTTAAATAAAAGATATATTTCCAGGACCCTTAATGCACTCCTACAAAAAAGTCATAAAAGTCCAGAGCCTCAAAAAATACTGTCTTAAAATATTTTTGACATTTTCAAAATAAAGACCCCTGCTGAGTTATACAAAGTTATCAAGATGCTCCAAATTATGTTAGAGTTTCTAAAAAGCTCCCAGCTATTAGGTGTAATTTTATAGGATGTTTTAAAGTGCACAATTTTAAAAATAAAAGCCTTAAATTTAGGGTCATTTCTTCCTCAACTATTTACCATTTACCAACTACTCATTTAAACTTGACTCAGTTGTCTCTAGCTTTTTTGGCCCAACAATTTTAGCTTCATAATAATAGTAACAACACCACCACCACTATGGCATACTGTGAAACAGTGGAATCTGAAATAAATTAATACAAATAAAATAAGATAAAATAAAAGTTATAGTAGGAGACTGAAACTGATGTTAGAATGAAAAATATCATAATGGGCCTTATGAATATACAGCTGTGGTCAAAAATTACTCCCCTCTGTGACTTAAAGAATGAGCAAAGTGTAAGAATACAGCTAAAATTCTCATAATGTTATTGAAAGACCCTAAGTGTTTGTAAAGCTCTAGCAATAAAGATGAACAGGAAGACTTCAGGCTAGTTGATATGAACACTGATGCTTCTCTCACCATGATAGTGATCTCTCTCTTGTAGACATTCAGGTCTGGAACGTTGTTGACGTACATCCTTTTGAGAGCACAGCGTACACCACTGTGCGTACGAGCCAGGAACACCACGGAGAAGCCTCCTGTAAGAACAGAGGACGATAAGTTATCATTACATCAGCTATTTTAAAGCCTCTTCATGTGTAAATTATTCGACGGGGTAATGAGGGTTCAGACAGAGTCTGCATTGAGTCTTGTATGAGAAATGACTCACTTTCCAACACAATAACAACTGCAAGGCGTGCCATTAGCCGTTTTCACTGTCTTTTGTCTTTCTAGGTAACTGGACATTAGCAATGCAATGGCACTGCCTTTGTCCTCTTTAGCAGGGATTCAATGCTTGATGGCCATCAAATTCCACTGACCAGAGAAGAGAATGAAAACTCTACAATGGTGCATTTGTTGCTCAAAAAGTTACCTTAGGACAAGAGACTCCAATCAGGTTGGGTTTTTAATTATAATGGTGCTACATAAACGCCTTGAGTGTGTCTAATTCAAGTCAGTTAAACCTTTGGTATCCTCATGAGGACAGTAAACACAAGACAGCAAGCCTGAAAGTCTGGCAAAGCAAAAATAAACAAATTGAAATGAAGCATTTGCTTGTATGTGGTCAAAACAGTCAGAGTTACTATAGCACAAATGATCTGATAGGAGGGGGTCGGTGAGGTTATCCTAAAAGCACGAAACAGAACAGCACAGGGAGCTAAAGAGACTAAATACAACCTTCTATGGCATAACTGCAGCTGACTGTAAAATGAGGCACAGCGTACAACACTGTAAATATGAAACCGCAGACAAACTGACAGTATATTTAAAATGGGACTGGTGGAGTCTAATCTTTCTTATGTTTAATGACTCACTCCAAAAACTTTATCGGATCAGTGGCATTAAATATCTTAGGACTGCCAATCTTCTAGCATTCTACCAGTGAATTTGCAAAATCTCTTTATGTCCCATCACCTGTTCTGCTATAACCTGATAGCTGCTCATCCGATCTGCTTCAGACATGTTGGGTATATTTCTGAGGATCTGAGTTTCAGGTTGGTTGAAGCAACTCATTCCGTGTGTTAAGTTCTTCCATGTTACCAGAAAGTGACATTAATGGACTGCGCTAAAAGGAGAGCTGAGCCAAAGGGAGAAGCTTTCCATTTAAACATTCTATGTTAAAAAAAAAAAAAATCACCTATATTCACAAACTCCAGGTAGTGACTGAGCGAAGAAGGTTGTGGGCACAACTTCTGCTGTAGGGTGGCTCAGCTTCACTTTATAGATAGGGTGAGGCTCTCAGATATCTGGAGGGATCTTGGAGTAGGGTTGCTCCTCCTTTATGTCCTGCTGAGACAGTGTGAGCGTCTAAACAGAATGCCACCTGGATGCCTCTCTTTGGAGGTTTTCCGGCCACCCACACCTGGAAGGAGATCCTGGGGTACGCCCAGAACTCACTGATGAGATTATATATCTTGCCTGGCATGGGAGTGCCTCCACCTCCCCCCGGGAGGAACTGTTAACTGTTGCTGGGGGAAAAGAGTGCTTGGAACACCTTGCTTGGCCTCCTGCCACCACAACCAGACTTTAGATAAGTGGAAGAAAATATCTGTATCACCCAGCCTTTTACCTCGCCTTAATCCTGCAAGTATACCCACTGCGTGTCTACAACATCTCATCTGTCCTTCATGACTAACTAGTGTTTAGTTACATGGGCTCTTTTATTCGAAAAATAGCAAGATTCTCTATGCAATCCCTGTTTCTGATTTCCTGTTCTCCTTACCAGGATTAGAGTGGTTTCTGAAGTTCCCTGCCATGCGCCAGGTAGACTCACAAGCATTGTCGGTCGGCTCCAGCTGCCACACTGAAGACGAACACTGACACAGTCATGTCTAGTGTAGCCCCAGAGTTAGCTTAACAATCAAAAGTAAGTGTCAAACCCTTAAATGGACCCTCAACCAATTTTAATTTTAACCCAAAATCTTTGAAGGGGCGTGAAAAATAAATGAACGTCAGCCAAAAAACTTCTAACTTTTACAAAATAAAACCACTGATGGTCTAAAACTCAAACTGGTTCTCACAAAGATAGATGGCCATGGTTTCATTTAATTATTTGTTTTTTCTTTGGTTTCCTGTGAAAAATGACTTCACTCAGGCTGTCTGAATTAGTGGTCCTCAAGAAAACTGCAAAACAAAATCTACCCATTCTGCAACCACATTTTGAAAAAACATGCACACATTCAGCAAGTGTTTCCTTATAGCCGTCTTCTTAATGATCACCTGCAAGTGAGGCATTTAGGGATCATCAGTATACTGTAGGTGAATGGGCAATGCATCAATACAGAAATAATAAAAATACTACTGATGAGACAAAATGAGCAGGTACGAAAACATAATGCTGAAATTTGTTACATAAATAAATTATATTTCAGAAATTCCTTGCAAAAGAAAGGGATGCCAGGGAATTTACCAGTGATAACTCTGAAGACCTCAAAACTAGAATAATTCAACAGAAAATAAAGATGGATGCATGACTGAAGCTACGCAGCATCTGTATCTGCAGCCTGGCTGCCATTTCAAGATCGAAGTGAGACAGATGCTCTGCCAAGACAAAGTACACAAGCCAAAGATGTTTACGCCTGATGGATGCTGTTTATTGATTTGCCCTGGCCTGCCCTGTGTGTTAAGGTCAGCTTCATGGCCATTCCAAACTGCTCAGCCTCGATTAAATTGGCTTCTTGTAGCAAGACAGTTGAGTACAAAGCCATGAAGCAGAAAAGTGAACACATGATAGTTTTGTTCTACAAAAACATCCTTTTTAATACAGCAGGAAGCAGTCATTCGTGCAGGCTTTCTGCAAGCTGAAAAACCAAATCATCTGTGATGCAGAGCATGCTTTATGACCCCACTGTTTGAGGAAAAATCTACCTTTGAGTCATCTTGAGCAAGTCTCAAACTTCGTGTGCTGCTGTGACACCAAGATGTAGGACACGGACATTGTAAAAATCTAACTTTAGGCAAGAAGATGACATATTTTATAAGGCACAATCCATTTTCTCAGGCAACGGGCCAAAAGGCTGAAAAGAGCAGGTAACTAAACCAAGGTTGTGCAGACTACCAAGCATGTTTTACCCCAATGGCTGTTGTCATGTTGACTTGGACGTGTACAAATAACCCAAGTGATATCAGGTGAGGTGCACTGATTACAAGAAGACTGCACACCGAGATAATCACAACAGGAGCAAATTATCTGCTCATCTCTCGTCTCCAACCACAAGCATTTTGTTATTGGTTACACTACACAACAAAATCCTCAGTCATGAGTGTCTGGGGCAGCCAACCGGTGTTTGCTCACAGTACACAACCCATAATGTCAGGCAAAACACCAGAATCATAATTTTCGTCTCAACTGTTAAATACTGTTTTTCTGGGACAGAAAATTTGTGATAAAAGTCATGAAGTCTTTACAGATTAGATTTACATCTTCAAACCACTGTGTTGTTATTCACCAATCAGAGAACTCATTGGCTAGTTTGCTAGTTCGAACTAAAATTCTAAAAGCCCTAGTGAGCTTGCCCTAGTGGCACCTCCAGCTCAGTGCAGTTTGAGTTCATCCTCAAAAGCTGCCTGGTCAATGAGCGAGTCAGAATGTTGGGAAAACATGTAACATAAGGAGGGCCGAGTCTAGCTGGTTGCCATTTAAACTTTCTAAAGAGGGATCTAAGAAAATATAAAGACATAGTAAAGCAACTTATTCACAAAATATGATTTTAAAAAAATCAAGATTAATACAGCCTGTGTTTGTAAAAATGGCAAATGTTTCAAAGGTCAATATATTTTTTAAAACTGAATCTGGCATTGACCTTTACATTTACTAAACAAAAGTCTTGAATAAGTTGATATTTACATATCACAAATAATTAAACTTACATAATTAAATTTACATCACTTTTCACCTTTATTTAAAAAAAAAAAAGATTTGAACTGAACAGATGTTCGGAGCCCACTTACTCAATTTAATAAAATGACTTAAAATAAGGAAAACAACCATTTCTTGTCAAAGAAGCCAGTCTCCTGTACAGTGACAGACCTTTTGTGATGTTTAAGAGTCCCTCATTTGTCCAGGAAGTTTGCATGCCAGGCACAAAGCCTCTCTAAAACAAATCATTCTGCCCAGAGCCACTCAGGAGAATAATACATTCAATAGTGTACTACTTCCGTGGCTGGCATAGTCATGGGGACAACTAAAGGCCCAGGGTGGTGATTTAGTGAGAACCTGATCCTGGAGAACACGGCCCCAGTCAGAAATGGAACAGGCCAGTGGGAACGTGAAGATGTTTGAAAGATGGTGTGGGCTGAGGCTTAAGCCACATCCACTTGACAGACAGAGACAACACTGCCTGCCAGGGTCAGCGGATTAGTCGGTCTGTAATGACACCAGGAGAAGTCACAGCTGGTAGCATTAATGTCTATAAGCATATATCTGGGTATGAAGATTTCTGCACCAGACGCTTTATTTTTTCTCTTTGGTTAATCACACACACCATTGCATCAGGTAAACCACAGATTAGGAATGTTCCAGGTGACTAATTGAATAGTCATTTAAAAGAAAAAAAAAATACAACACTCAAAATTAAGCACTAATAAACACACAAAGTTTGTTATTGTATTTTCTCCAAGCCATTTGAAACTGTTCTTCAATAAACTTATTTTAAATGTCTCTGAAATGTCTGACTCTCTGCACATACACACAATATCACATGAGCTAGCAGTGTGGCCATTGGTTACGACTCTATTGGTTACGTTTACTGTGACACAGCTGACATCCAACCATTCATTTTCTACTTAAGTACTGCAGTTCTACTTGCCTTCCACCTACTTGTTTACATCTCATCACAAAGACAAATACAAGCGGTTAGTAGCTGGTGGCAATCAAAATCCTTAGAACAAACATTTATTTCAGGTATCAGCCTAGCAAAGGCACCAATATTTAATCATCTGCTTGACTAGTCATGCACATCCCTTACCATAACCTGTATATAGAAGATGGAAAAAGCATCCGTGAAGTCATGCATCAGTTTTGGACTCTAGTTTTGATCACACAGATACCTGCTAATTAGAGCTAATTAACAAACAAAATTTCAGCAGATACATTATAAAACATTTTCTTAAATTGTTTGAAACAAAATCACCTCTACAGTTGTTCTAGCAGAGAACTTAGCAACAGAACCCAAAACAGCTTTTGTACCAGGTTATAAACATGCTTATTTCTACTGTAAAGTTCAACATTTTAAGGTGGCAGCACTGCCCAGCACTTCTGGGCAAAGATTTCAACGTTTCAGTACGTATTATCCTTCTTACGTTATCCTGAAATGGACGTTACCAATTCATTTGAGACAGCTGACTCTGCTTAGTGAAATTAGCTATCCATAGGCTAACATAACATGATAGCTCTTAGTAACAACATAAGAAAAGTTATTTTTATAATGTTTAGATGCTTTTAATAAAGGAATTCATGTTAAGTACATGGGATGATTTCTTTTCCTTTATTTATTTAACCTTAATATTGAACTGGGTATCAAGACCACTAAACTACCTGGCCAGGAAGCCAAAAGGACCATTGCAAACAACTCCCAGGGAATTTAATCCTAACAACATTAAAACTGAGAATCCTCAAATAGGAAATGCCAATATAAAAAGCTTCAGACTAAATGAGTCAGCATATATCCCCAGCTCAAACTTATAACTTTGAACTGAGCTATTGAATTTGTAAAAAAAAAAAAAAAAGGTGCTGGGGTGATTGAGGAAAGGAGAAAGGTAAGCCACTGAAACAAAGACGGATAGAGCAGACATTAAAGAAGAAAGCAAGAGCTGTAGTTAAGCTCAAAAGTAGTAGCTTCTTCAAAGTGTATAAATCTCCCTGTGGGAAACATTTAAGCAGTGGGATTCCCCCTCAATTTGAAATATGAATTTCAATCCCTGCAAATCTAGTTTCACAATGACTCAGGTTTGGTGTACCTAAATCCATTCAGTGTATCAGCGATGGGCATGTCTAACTCCAGGACTCAGCAGCTATTAGTCACACCTCACTATTCTGTGACTTGCCTTCCTGCTCGCCTATAGCGCAGAGAGGCGATGCATGTACTTCCCCATGAGGACATGGTCAGCTGTCAGTGACAGTTGGGAGGAAAACCCCCAAGTCCATCAAGCCAAGAGAAAAGGAAGGGGGCACTGACATTAAAGCCTGGTACTGAGCGAGGGCTGCAATTACTAGAAAATTTTCCCTCGTCTTGCGTCCAGCGCTTTGGACCCTGACATCACTGACCAGCCTGACAAACTGGGACAGTCCGCATGACAGCCTGTGCAAGAGACTTGAAAGGGGATCTGAACAGCTTTTAGAAAACAGTTACTCAGCACGCCTTTTATACAGAAGAGAAAGAAAAACCTCAGAAGTGATAGGAGTGTCTCAGAGAGGGGGGATTAGAGGCTTTAGTAGCATGCAGAGGCAATGCAGTTATGGTTCGTTCTCAGGCACAAGGCACAGATGTTCTTCCTCTGAAGCATGATGTCATCTGTGATAACAAACCACTGCCTAAAACAAACCACTGTCTGACCATCTTTCTTTTAATCGGTATATTTATGCCTCTCACTCTTCAACCTCCAGTACTACAAACTCAAATGTGACGTCTTTTTTAAGTCACAAACAAAGAAATTAGGCCAGTTCAAAGTGGTTCCTACAGCAGTAAACCTACTTTTAAAGGAGGGCAGAAAGCCATTTCTTTGGGAGAACATTTTGAGCAGGCTGAGGTATTTCCTCCTTGAGGCCCCCATACCCCAACATGAACCCACACCCCTCCTCTAAAGTCTCCAGAGTTGTAATGCTTGAAGATAAGAGACACTAGCTTGGAATAACTCAAAGTAGCCAGTAAAACTTTCACTTAAGCTTATAGGAAAGCTGTGTAAAGATAGGTGGCTTTAATACTTTCTGAATGAAGACCAAAATTAGGAACTGAATGAAAAGAGAGTTTTTCTTTGACCCTTTCACCTAAAAATCTCTTCTTTGTCTTTTTCCCTGAATTCCCCTCAAGCATAATTTCTAAAGAATCAAACATGGAAAGAGATTTGCTTTGGGGTAACAAGAAAAAAAGCCTAAAAACGTCTTATGTAAGTAGTGTAAAATACTTAGAAGACTGACGAGCATGAGACTGGCTGTATGTTGGCGTATGCTGAGACTTCAGATGATGAGGCAGCCATATATTCAGCAATATTACACATATTTACTGTGCAGTCCATGAAGAACAAAGTCTCAATGTATCCGTATTACAGCTAAATAGCCTGAAACGTACATGTTTTGTTTTCCCAAAGATTTTATTTGCAGTGGGTGGGTAGGTGGAGGCTGCATCTAGTGCTCTTCTACTCCTTTACACTACAAGCCACTTTCACACATACACACAAACAGTGCTCCAATCTTTGCTTTTAAATGTTTTTCATCTGTCATGCACACACATCTGTGCATGAATCAGGGGCAATTTGGACCAACAAGCCTTAAAATCCAATATTAAGGGGCAAAGGGTGTCAGGCTCAGCTGTTTCAGGATCTCATCTCTCCAGCTTGTACTGGGCAAGCTTGGAGCCAAGTTTGAAGCGGCTGGGATGTGAGCAAGTCCCTCCAAGACCCCCGGGCTCCCTAGATAAGGTGTTCTGGGCATGTTCTACTGAGGAGAGACCCTTAGGAAGACCCAGGAAAGATTAAATCTCCCATCCAGCTTGAGAACAGTGCCCCACCAGAAACAACAAAGAAGTAACTTGCAATTAAATGAATGAATGAATGAAGGAAGGATGGGTAGACAGATGAGACAGACAA
The DNA here is from genome assembly GCA_015106775.1 of Etroplus canarensis. Lineage (NCBI taxonomy): Eukaryota > Metazoa > Chordata > Actinopteri > Cichliformes > Cichlidae > Etroplus > Etroplus canarensis. The sequence goes on from VUQH01014648.1 coordinate 55,602, forward strand.
TCTTGTCCAAGGAAAATCTGACACAGACTCAAGGAGCTGGGACAAACTACTGATATTCCACTACGCATTAAGTAGTTCAAAATAGTCATGCCAAGGCACTTTATATAATAATTTAAAGTTTCCTACAATATTTCACAGAGAACCCTAACAAGCAAGGAGGCACCAACTGTAAATACATAACTACAGTAATGTAATCAGCTGCTTCAGTTGGTTCTTCAGGGAGTCTCTTATTCTGAGGATGAACTTCAACATCACCATCTAGGACAGCATCTGGCGATGGCAATCCTTGTTCTACTCTGCAGCCTCTCTTAGTCACACATGAACCAAGCTCTGGTTAGAGTGGCACTCCAGTTTGCAGCAGATCTGCAGGAGGACAGCCACAAGATGATGGCAGCCAAGTGTGGCTGACTCCTAATCTATAGCGAAGCTCAGTAGCCACCGCAACTGCAACCTGGCGAGTCAGCCGGCAAGTGGGGAAATCGCAAGATGAGAAGTCAGCGAGGCTAGCTAGTTACAAGCGAACAAACCTTTAAAATAAGAATACGGAGGCAGCAAATAGATCATGAATGATGTTGATCTCACAGATGGATAAAAATAAAATTAGTTGCTAATTAAACTCGATTGGTCACATTAACCTTTTTTCCCGAAGTACTGGATTTCACAGCAATCACACCAAAGAACATATTTCTGAGGTTGATAAAAATAAGCCGACATCCTCACAGTAAATTAAGAAACCAAATGATCTGAAATGAAATGCATACAACTCAGCCAGTATGATTCCACCTTCAGTCTGACCCTGTGTCACCTTGACCCCACAATCTCAAATATTATCAGATGTTCTACCCATCACAGGTATTAACCACACAAAGTTTGGAAAAGATCCAGAAAAATAGTCAGCTCCTGTAGTGGTAAAATTTTAACCTTTGCTGTTGGTCTTTAATTTATTTCATCCATCATACCTATGATAGTGAGTAGCCACAAAAATTGTTGAAAAAGATCTTACAAGGGAGTCATCTCCTACAGAAATGATATCTATACTTATGATGCACGTTACCTTGACTTTTTAGGTTTTCTTTATCCATCATAGTGATTAAGCTTTCAAATAGTGGTGAGGATCAAGAATCCCAGTCTGCGCCTATGTTGATAAAGAGACTTTTCGTTGATGACCTCCTGTTACCTTGACATTTGAGCCTCTGACCTTAATGTTATCACTTCTTCTTTACATTACAGTGATTAACTATACAAGCATTGGCAAGAATCCAGCAACCCACTCAGCTCCCATGGTGGTAATGAAATTATTATTGACCACTCCCTCTCACCCTGACCTTTAACCTAATGATCTCTAAAATGCTCTCAGCACTTCTATCATATGAAGTATACAAAATGTGGCTTGGATCCAGCAACCTAGTAAGCCCCTTCGATGGTAACAAGAATTTCGTTCATGACTGTGATCTTTGTCTCTCACCCCACAATCTTCTGAATGTTGTCGGCTCTTTCACCAATCATAGGCATTTGTAACGGACAGACAACCTGAAAACATAATGCATAAAGGATAATGAACACTGAGACTGCAGTAAGGAAGACAATGAGGTGACAGAGTTTGCAAGCAGGACAGCTAAATTTGAATGCCAACAATAATACAATACATCTGGTACTAAGATGTCCCATACTGGGCCCAGAGTTAGACAAGATCAAACTAAAGTTACATCTACTCTAATACTAGAAAGCAATTCAGAAATTCAGACTGCACATATCTTCATGCAATTTCCCCCCTGGGAATAGCAAAGTATTCTGATTCACGTAGATTAATAGGTGCCATTTTTTCCACCGTAAATGCAGAAAATGGCTTTCCATTAACAGACTTCAAGGCCTTTGTCCGTTTGCCAACCTGTACCAGCTGCTCCTGTTAATTACCAATAATGACTTTTTGATCCCCAGCGCTTTAGCAAATCCACTGAGATTTGGTATTACAGGGACTAATGCGGCAAAGACCTGCTCCTCGACTAGCTAATATATTAGCCAACATGCCATTTGTGAAGCCTGGGTTACAACAAAGCTGCATAACTGAAAAATGCTCCAGTTTCAACCTTCATCAGTAGCCCAAAACATAGACTGTCTAATTTGTTATGTTTCAAGCTCTTTAGGCACTGACAGATATCACTTTGTATACATCAAGCCCCTGTAACCCACTTTAGGTTAAGTACACTGCTTAATCTGTTTCTCTATGTCCTCAAAATGGAGACTACAGCATCACTTGCACCTAAAAATAGAGACAGGCTTGATTTTAGCAGGCAGTTGAGAGATTCTGCACTTTTTTCTGAAAGAACACCACACCACCTTGTCACTTCTTCAATAAATCCTGGTCAAATAAATGTAAAATTCCAGAGTATGAGTTTTCATTTTTAATTAAATATAGTCCAAAGATAACACTGCACTCTGCTTAATTAACACCTGTTCATCACCTTTTCACAACTGTAAACCTACTCAGACTTGAAACGCTTTAAAGAAACAACTGTCCTCTTCCACTTATGTCAAGTATGCAAGGCCACAGCAAGGAGATAACCAAGGTCAGCTATTTTTAAACTATCAGAGGTGAGGGTGGCACTCTACCTAAGCGCAGAGGTGATAGTGGGATGCTCTGAGCAAGATGGACTAAAATGAATGAAAGGTGCATTGAGAGGGGAGGGAAACAGCTGAAAGCATCAACCTGGCACACACGTCAACATCTGGAACTGAGACATGATCGTAACCTACATGCAGATTCTATTTTGTTGTTAAAAGCTTCAGACTACACAGTGATTTTGCTGAAAACCATTAGGAGTTCAGTGTTGATCTTAACGAAGAATTTTGAAGTTTAATTTTTCACTAATGCCTTTTTTGTTATTTCTTGAACCTGAACATCTGAAGTAGAGCAGAGCAGGCTATTGACACAGATTGGTGCAGCATCTGCAGTAATGCAGATGTTGTACTGGTGTCTTGTGATAAAAAGAGACAAGGAAAAGAGAGACGTGGAAAAGAAGCTGTTGATTTATGGTGCTGCCCTCACCTATAGCAACGAGCTGTTGGTAGTGACTGAAAGAATGAGATTGTGGATATAAGCAGTGGAAATGAGCTGCCTTCCAAAAGGTGTCTGGACTCTCCCTTGGAGATAGGACAAAGTGCTTGGTCATTCAAGAGGGGCTGAGAGTAGAACCACTACTTCTACACATCAAAAGAAGTCAGTTGAGAAGGTTTGGACATCTGAACAGGATGCCTCCTAGGTGAGGTGTTTCAGGTATGTCCTACCAGAAGGAGGCCGTGGGACAAACCCTGGACACACTGGAGAGATTACATTTCTCTGTGGGCTTGGGAGCACCTTGGTGTCCCCCTAGGAGAGCTGAAGAAGTTGGCCTCGGAGAGTGAAGTCTGAGCATCTCTACTCTGACTGCTGCTTCCGCAATCCAGACCCAGCTGAGCAGGAGAGAATGGATGGACTCATCTGAAAAGCTAATTCTTCCTTTTATACATTTTGCAGGGTAAATGCAACCCACCAAATCTATTCACAAGTCTGTCTGATGATAATTGAGAATGAGGAGCTTTAAATATCAATTTAAAAATCTTCTTCTCACACACAAAGTCCTGAATGATTAAGTGCACCCAACAGAGCCCTTCACTCTAGAGTTTCCAAAAGCAGAATGATAAGCAAAGCTTTTAGCTCTCAGGCTCCTCTCCCCTGGAACCAGCTCCCAGTTGTGTCAAAAAGAAAGGTAACCTTTCAAACTTTTCTTTTTTGATAAAGCTTGTAGTTAGGACTTGATCACATGACCATGAATTATCCCTCAGTTATGCTGCTATATTCCTCCTCCACTCCTGATGCATTCACATGTCATTACTGCATCATGTCATGAACTTTTATCCTCTCTTGTCAGTACTGCATTCGCTTCTCTTTTCCCGCAACCCCAATTGGTCGAGGAAGACCATTCCTCCCTCCCAGCTCGAGTTCTGTTGGATTTCTCTTCCTGTTAAAAGGGAGGTCTTCCTCCCCACCATCACCAAGTGGCCTAAAGAAAAAAATATGGAAAATATGGAATGGAAAAAATAAAATTAATTCCCTAACTGAGGCTTCCTCCTGACAATATCCCTTCCTGGATAGTGAGAACTTTAAACATCACTGAGAACAGTTACTTCAAAGTGTTTAACTCCCCCCACTCCATTATCAGGTTTTATTCTTTCACTGGAAAGCCTTTACTGCCCTCAATCATTTTTCTACCCCAGCTCAGGAGAATGCTGAAAAGCACTTTTAAAGACAGATGCAAGTGTGTAAAAAAGCTCTTCGAAGAAGCCGTTCCTTAAAAGGCAACATGAAGAGGTGCAGAAATTATGTGTTTTTTCATCCTGGGATTTACAGAGCTGGAAGGTTCTGGCCGTTGGCTCTCATACATCTTACCTTAACAGCAATATTTACAACTGAACTGGCAGACAGAAGTGGTTTGAAGGGTTTATAGTTAAAATGGACAGAGAGTTGATGCTGTATGGGCAAGTTGTGAGAAAGACAAGCTCAACTCCAATGCCGTTCTAACATCCAAGATTGAACAATAAACGGATAAGACTTTTAATGAGTTTTACTGTCTTTCAAGACGGTTTTCAAGAACGTACAAAACTTTAAGCTATAATCCCTTTCATTGCAGTAACATGAGAACTGTTAAAGTATAATTTAGGATACTGCAGCACTGTGATAGAACCGCTGTAATTAAGAAAAATAAATGTCAGGATGGGTGGGGGTCAGTGTGGGTTGGACTGAGCGAGCACAATGTGAGGAAAATATGCAGTGCATGTTAACGCTGTCCTGAAACGCTCTTCCCTAATCAAAACAAAATCATTTTTCTGAAAGAGGGAAGCCTTTTCTCAAACTACAATAAAAAAAAAACCCACATTTTTAAAAAGAATCTTTGGGGTATCCATTTCCCAGTTTTCCCACTAAGAGGAAGTCCTATTCCCAACATTTTTAATACAGGATTTTTCCAAGACAACCTCTCCAACACTCAGAGTTACGTGTGTTGCTGCCTGACTCGTACTGGAAACCCCAGCTTTTTATCAATGTGAGAAAAGGGCTTCTTCCTGTTCCTTTCACAACAAAATTCCTTGACACAGACTCAGTGACTGCTGTGATGTGTATCAAAGCAATTTACAACAGAGTCTAGGACTTCAATAGAATTTTATCTTTGATTTTACTAGTTATGAAAGTGTCCCTCTAGTGTAGTGGCTTAGACATTCAGCTTCCAAGCGAAAGGTCCCTGGTTCGATTCCAGGTGGGGACACAAGTCCCTCTCACTATAGAGGGCTGTGTCAGAAAGGGTATCCGCAGTAAAACCTCAGCCAAACTGTCAATACAGATTAAGCCCCTGTGGTGACCCCTTGATGAAAATACAAGGGAGGAGCAAAAGGTACATTACATTTTCCCATTTATGGAATGGGACTATTTTTTCTCAATAAAAATAGTTTTTTCTTGTTATTAATAATTTCTGAACTATTGCACTTATTAAATAGAAAATTACATTCCCCTTATCGAATAAACTGTATGAAACTGTTTTCATAATTCAAGAACAGAATTCAGGCTGGACACAACAACAAATCAAATTTCAAGCTGAAATCACAGGGCAGAGTACTTCTCCACCTGACGTACTTAAGTGTTGATGTACACTTTGACAAACCACATGTGCATTACTGCTCCTCAGCCAAAGACAAATACAATCAGTCAGGACACATTTTTGCCACCAACGCAACATTTATGCATGCTCTGTTTTTCTCTGATTCGGCATTAAACCCGAACAACAGGTATCTAAAAACAGCAAAATCACAATAATTAGTGTTTTGCCTTCAAGCTGATAATTTTCTCCACCACTAAAAGTACCAAACCTTGGACAGAAAACAAGGTTCAAAACAACTGTGCAATCCACTTCATGAGATGCAGCAACACAACATGCATTACATAACATCTGTTATGATATTGTGGCTCCAGTGTGCGCCACTCAACAGGTTTACAGGCAACGCAAAGACTCAAACAAACCCCAAGACGACATGTAGGTAAAAGGTCCACTTGCTATTATTCATGAGTCCAATCAGTGCTTTATTTTTCTAAAAAGAAATAAACTGCATGTGTGATTAAAAGAACAAAATAATCCTGATTGAGATCAATGTTTGTGCAGCCTCTGGAAGATCACTTCTGAGTCATCATCCATTTGAGTGTAACTGTGTCTGATTTGCTGTCATGCAGTCAAATAAGCTTCAAATCTGTGTTTAGTTTTATTAAAACTGACTCTGCATCAGAGCAGAAAAGGAAATGTGTTCATTTTCAACGCGCGAGACATGACGGCATTTTAAACTTTAGGTCTGAGTGATGTGTTCTAAAACAAGAACATTTAATAAGCAACCTGAAACTTGTCAACACCACATAATTCTAGAAGCTGTCATCATAGAAGATCACTACCAAAAATTTATTCTAATAACAAAAAAAAAGAGAAAAACACATGCAGTAATACAGCATCATGGTGCACTGCTAGACTAGATCTGATTTGTCACTGACACATTTTCTGTAAAAATCCAGTGAAATGATTCCTAAGCCTCAAAGACAGAGAGCCATAAAAGTCCACAATCTGTCAATATATTGATCAAAGACACATTAAAAGTGAAAACGCTATGGTGAACATCCACATCAATCAATGCCTTTCTGTTTCCACATGACCCGAGTGCACTCCCACCTTTGGCTTGAAGCCCTCTTCAAACCGGCTGATGATGAATTGGTAGAAAATTATTCATTTGCAGCTTCACAAAGAGAGGAGGGCCAGCAGTACAGCGAGGCAGAGACAGAAGGCCTCAATGAGCAAGCACAAAGGCAGCGATGCCTATCACGGGACCGAGCGCTGCGTCGTACCAGCATTCTTTCTACAGTGCTAGAATAAGACAACAAAGGCGCACAATGTGCCCATTCATCACCAGTACAGTATGCTAATAATGTGGATGGGATGCTTTCTCACCACCCTGCTCTGGCAGAGAGGGAGGATCAAATTGAAAAGTTATCAAAAGATGCATTCCGACCAGCACAGAAACCAAAGTCCCAAAAAACAAACAAAGCAGCAGTCCTGCATTTAAAAAAAAGAAAATCCTATTATATTTACATGTATGCATTATAATGTGACTGCGTGAGAATTATATTTTAGTCCAAGAAAAGCACAGCAAAAACACTAAAAACAACATGTATGTATCAGCAGATGTTCTGAATGTCAGGAGAAGAAAGTTTACTGCACTGAGCATCAACTTCATTATTTTATCTCAAACACTTTTTGAGTAATAACTGACAAATGAGCTTCCTACATCCTTCTGCATTATTCATTTGAAAGCCCCCACAGGGTCAGATTATTAGATGACTGGGTGTCATTTGTTGTTTTATTATGCTAAATTCAGGGTCCGCTTCCTTCAATTCAACTTTGTAAATAATCGACATATAAAGCACAGTTCCTGACTAGGACCCCAATGAGGCCCCTCCTTTGTTAGCATGCAAATTTACAGTAGAGTGTTGTACACAGACATTGACATAATGCTTTGATGGAGCCTGGATTGAATGGTCAACAAGAAGTACTGCAGAACAAAGCACCAGAGTCTTGATCTACATTTACACTGCAGGTAAAAGTGGCCCTGACGTTTATATGAAAGTCTGAACAGCACGATTCAGGCCACTTTCATCTGTGGTCTTAAATCGGATATGCATCTGATGTTTTTCAAAGTGACCTCAGTCTGAGTGGTCATGTCACATTTCATCTGACTTTTACGTCATTGAAGTGAGACAGACGTCACGATTCCGCGCCAGAGGAAGCGAGACGCAGCAAAATCAAATGTTAGCAATGGTCAAAACAATCATGGCTGACACTGTTGATGGAGCTAGTCAGTGGAAAGAAAGTGAGGGTTTACACACATGCTGACCTGTGTGGCATCTGCATTTACTTCCGTAAGCACAGCGTGCTGTGTGTGACGTCACATCTTCTTCTGCGCACGTGCGCCACTTCAGAGCCGTAGACTGTTCACACAGAAGTCTGATGGCGGTCACATTTAAATTATAATGTGAATGACCACGCCAAAAAAAAAAACAAAAAAAAACAATGGATCTCAGCAAAAAAAATCAGAATTGAGCATAAAGATCTGCAGTGTGAACGTAACCTTAG
>VUQH01014648.1:79263-98434 GCA_015106775.1 Etroplus canarensis
AAAACCCCCCTCCCCCCCCCCCCCCCCCGTTGGAGGTCTTGTTTAAAGAGTTCTTCCTTCCCACCATCATCAAGCCCTTGCTTGTAGGCTGGGATTCTCTCTCATACAGAAAGATCTTCACCCTGCGCTGCTTTAAGACAACTCTTGTGATAAAAATAAAACTGAACTGAATTAAACTTTAAGCAGTGTCTCCTGGCTGTAAAGAGAGCAAAGCCGTTTTAATATTCAAAAGTGACTTTAACTCTGTCGTATGTTGACACAGGATCTTTGGACCCTGAGGGCAACCCACTCCCACTCCTCTCCCCTCCCTGCAAAGCAGCTGAAGCAGGATGTAAACCACAGCTGTACGGGGAAAAGTTTTAATTCCAGCCATGCTCCAAATCCCTGGTGTCCCAGTTAAAGTGGCAACTGCCTGGAAGAGGAGAGCGACCTACTTCTATGGCAAGTAGATGTTCAGTGGAACCAAAATGAGCCATAAAGTGAACCAATTAGCAGCCTTCTCCAGCGTGTGCAGTACATACCCTCTGCAATAAGCTCCTCCACGGTGACTTGGTACCGGCCGACGGAAAACACTTTCCCGAAGTAGCTGCTGACTCCCGAGCTGGAGCCGGACCCGGACGCCCCTCCGAGCCCGCCGCTCTCAGACTTTGGCATTCTTGAAAACTTCTTCATCCTTCTCCCCAAAATGCAATCCCTAATCGGAGGCGAATCGAGCCCTCAGTCCGCTTCAAACTCGGTTGCGTCCCCTATCTACTTATCTGAACTCTTTTCTTCTCCTGCATGCTCCGCGTCTGGGTCTCCTGGAGGGGCTGCACGACATTTAAAAAGTCCAGCTAATAACCAGGCGTCATGGTGGGGGTGGCGACGCAACCACGTCCCAAAATCTCGCACCGGCGAAACCGAAAAAAAATAACAGAAAAACTGGCTCGTTAGCTCACGCTAGCTGGCAGCGGCTGCCGCTAGCATGCATGCAGGCAGGCAGGACGCTCCGACACAATAAAAAGGGGAAGAGGAACAGCAACGCAGAGGAAGGAGGGCAGCAACGCGACCCCTCTCATGAAGGAATCCGGACCGGCAGTCCTCCAAAAGCAGCCCGGGCGTGGCCGGCTTCACACACCGCCACTTGCTCGCTCTACCCGGGCGATGCGGCTAGGTAGCTCGCTAGCGTTGGCGGTTAGCGGCTAACGAGCGTCGCTAACGGGCACAGCGGTCCCTCTGTGAGCGCAGGTGAAGCCCTCAAGGTACGGGAGCGCACCTGCGTTACCGGCGAGCGCCGTCCGCTCAGCAGAAAGCCTCCAGAGAAGCGGGCTTCATCCGGTTTATTCGTGTCATTTTCTTTCAGCTTAGTAAACTTCTCGTGACTCCCAGACGGCAGCCTTCAGTAAGTGGGTGGTTTGTTATTTACCCAATGATGGTGACAACCTAACACGGCGCGGCCCCGCCCCCTTCCATTGTTATGATTGGTGTAAGCAGGGACTCTATGGAAGCCCATTTATGCCAGGAGGAAAGCAGAATGAATGAATGAATGAAGTAAGGCATGTAGGGTGGCCAGATGTGCCTGATCATGTAGGACTGCACAGCATTTTTACCTGCTTGTCCCCCTGTGGCACATCTGGAGAATCAGAATACTTTTGGGGTGGGGGATTCACAGGCACTCCGTTCAGTACACATAAACATCCCTAAATAATAAATCAGAGAGTAAAATCTACACCCCAGCTTTGCTGTAGGTGAAAGTTGAAGGTCATAAATCAGAATATGAATACAGAATCAGAATATAATAAAGTATTCTGATTTTGATTCTGGTTTCTGATTGAGACACATTTTGTCCCACATTTTGACCAGCTCTGCAGGAAATATGCTTTTTAAAAGTATAGCTTTAACCAAATGCATGTGAAGAAAACAGGAAAGCCTTTTAATTATAATCAAGTGAAGTTTAGGCTGCCTAATGCTATGCCCACCAGAGTTACATGACACCAAAAACTCTCTTTTGCTGGAGTTTTTTTTTTTTTCAGTTTCACCCAAGGGAACATATGGTGTGAAGTAGCACAGTATATATGTGAATTGTCAGATATGGATCAAAAAAGGTTCCTTGTCTATGGATGCATCCATACTGAAACCCAGAGATGGCTACCAGACAGAACAGCAGCTGAAATAACAAAAGAAAGGACTATATGAAGACAACCACGAGACCGTAAGAACCAACTTGACTGACTGATTTGATTGATTTTATTCGGTATAAATATATACACGTAAAATTACAAATAAATATATATATACCGGGGTAGCACAAAAAATTGTAACACTTATTTCCATTGTGGCCCCAGATCACAGATATACTGTACACAGAGATTATAAGTAAAAAGAAAATACAAATAATTATAAATTATATAAATTATACAAAATTATAAAGTAAATAAGAATAAATTAATAAAGAAGAAATGCATTGTTTTGTTTTTGGGCCAATGTATGGAATAAATGTTCTTTTACCCTGGTTTTAAAAGCAGTTTTATCATCACAGATACGTAACTGACTAGGCAGATCATTCCAAGCTTTTATAGCTGTAAAATAAAAGGATGTTGGCCCACATGACTTGACGTTGGCGACGACCAAAGACATTTCACTGGATCTTGTATTGATGTTATGAATATTAGATGTAAGGCTGAAGTTTGAAGTCAAATATTTTGGAGGGTACTATGTAAAATGTTAAAGACACGGTTTGGTTTTATTTGATCAGCTCTAAGTTCAACTGGTAATATGCTGACCTGTCTGAATTGTTGATGACCTATATGGGTCTTCAACTTCCTTTTGTCCTTACTGTATTTACTTAGCCAGAGTGTTGAAAAAAATAAGTCATATTTTATATTTGGCCTTACATGTTAAATGCCAATTCAGTAACCTGTACAGGTTATTGTATTTTTATTTTAAAGTTAGATATGAACATTTCCGACTACTTCCCTGCATTGCCAACACGTTCCCACATTTGGGGGCTGCAGTGGTTCAGTCCATCAGGAGACTTAACTGGTGAATTAATGGCTGAGGTTGCTCAAGACCCGTTCTGGACCCGTGCGTATGGAGGAGACTGGAGGCCAAGGAGGTGGCGGCTTACACCCTGCTGCCACGCTGCCAAGGTGCCCTCGAGCAAGACAACGAACCCCCACATTTGCTGTTCTTGGCACCTGTGATGGGCAGCCTTCACTAAATACCCACCTCTTCACTGCATGTGTGTGTGTAACAACATAAGAGTGTGTGCATTTGGGATTTGTAATTTTCCTATAAAGGATAAATAAAAGTATGTCTTACTTGATTGTCCCACACAAACACAGTGCTTGTCCCACATTTAGTTTGTTGTGATCTGGTCACTCTAAAGTCATGGTAGTAGTCAAAATACTTTGATACAGAATATATAATTTTTACTTTTCACAAAAGTTGCTTACGTTACAGATGCACCATTAAGTATCTATCAATGTAAATATGAATGATAGGACAGCGGGGTACACCTCAGTGACCTATCCAGGGTGTACCCCGCCTTTTGCCCTATGACAGCTGGGGTAGACTCCAGTGCCCCCCGTGACCCTAAACTGGATAAGCGGAAGAAGATGGATGGATGGATGGAAAATATAGATTTATTTTATTCTGTGCAACATTTGCACAACATATAGACAAGAGAAAAACACCAAAACTCAAGATAACACAGTCAAAAACATTATAATCAATGGACTAGCCAGGGAGTTTATAAGACCGAAATAGGTACAGGCTGAAGCCACAGCTTGTGATGCCTGTCATTCTAACGATATATCGCATTAACCTAAATAATTACTAGATAAATACAACATAACACAAATCACTCATCTCCCGAAGACACCATCTACTTGCTCAAGTTTCTTTTAACAGCATCCATTTTCGTAACAGTGCAAAAAATGATTCTCAAACATTTTGTATAAAGGCAAAGCTCATTAAAGCTCATTACTACAAGAGGCGGGATAGTGGATATATTGGACAAAGGATGTTGAGGATGGAGCTGCCAGGCAGGAGGAGAAGAGGAAGACCACAGAGAAGATTCATGGATGTAGTGAAGGAGGACATGCAGAGGGTTGGTGTGAGGGAAGAAGATGCAAGGGATAGGGTGAGATGGAGGCAGATGACCCGCTGTGGTGACCCCTAGAGGGAGCAGCCAAAAGAAGAAGACTACAACTGCCTCCCCAAATTCACCCCTTTGCAAGAAACTCACTGCAATTTTCCATTAGTCGTTACAAATGTTTTTTGAACAACATAAATATTCCTCTTAAATCACGTTGCAACGACAGGCTTGCTGCACGATACGTAATTTGAATGATTTTAAAATTCTCTAGATCATCAAGTTTCATAGCTTTTAGTTGAACAAATAATGAATCAGTTTGTTCTCTCCAATCCAGGAGGAGTTGTAGAGTTTGACGGCCACACGTGGGAATGATTTCCTGAGGCGTTCTGTGGTGTATCGTGGTAGAATGAGTCTGCTGCTGAACGTACTCCTGTGTCTGTCCAGCACGTCATGGAGACTGCGTGAAGGATTGTCCAATATTATCCTTAACTTGGACAACATCCTCCCCTCTGACACTGTCAGAGTCAAGCTCCATGCCCACAAAGTTACTGGCGTTGTGGATCAGTTTGTTGAATCTCTTGGTGTCAGATGTCACATAGATGGAAAAATAATTATGAGATCATTTTGACAATGATATCATTTTAAGCAAGTCTTTGTGCTTTCGCCTTACAAGTGAAAGGTCCCTGGTTTGATTCCAGGTGGAGACACAAGCCCGTCTCACCAAAGAGGGTTGTGTCAGGAACGGCATCCGGTGTAAAACCTCTGCCAAATTACCAATGTAGATTACTCCCCTGTGGTGACCCCTTGGTGGAGAATACAAGGGAGCAGTCGAAAGGTACATTTGTCGGGCATAACTTCAGTTATTAAGTTCCTAGTGTTTGGATCATTTGTAAATAAAACAAAATAAAACAGGGAAAAACATTTTGCAAAACTGTATAGAATAAAATAGAAGAAGTGAGCCTGGGGAAGTGGAGGTATAGACTGAAGAGGAATGAAAGGCAACAGAAACAAACAGGACACTGTGTGTGAATGAGCGTGAGGGAAGTGGAATGGAAAGAGGCAGTGAAGGTGGATGGGTGTAACCCTGTCATGCATGATAGTCACTACGGTGGACAGATAAAAAAAAAGCCATTTTCTTGCTGTTTGTTGCTATAGTGGCACATCATTGGCCAAAAATCTTGACCGAAGATGTCATAATTCATGCAGAAAAAATTTACCTTCGGCTGCTCCCTTGTATGGTTTTATGCCGGATGCCCTTCCTGATGCACCTGGAATCAAACCAAGGATCTTTCACTTGCAAACCAAATGTGTAAATCACTGCACTACAGGGACACAGATGTCATGATTCATGCATGAAAGGGTTAAAATGAGTAGCAGGGGGCTTTGTGACAGGAGGACAGCGGCAGAGTGAAAGAGAAGGTTTACATTCTAAAGCTCGGTTTGAATGTCAGCAGGTCGTCTTGACCATGTTTACATGCCTGAATGCACTGATTTATTGCCATGTTATTGTCTGATAAGATATTTGCATTAATGGGCAGTTGAACAGGTATGAAAAGGCCAGTGACTGTGTATTTAGTCTGAAGCTCAGCACAAATTCAAGTCTATTTATCTCTGCTAAGGAGGTTACATTTTTGATTCTGCTTTTGTTATTGTTTTGTTTTGGTAGCTTGATTGTGATAAAATGTATAGACAGATTGTCATGAAAATTTTAAAGTGGTGGGATCAGGCCCAGCTTAGAAGGAATTAACTTTTGGAGTCAATGTGGAAGTGGATCTTGACCCAGGATTAATTGACTGATTTTTAAGGATTCCTCAACATTGTGAGATATGGTTGTTCAGCCTAACTGGAAGTATGCAGTCTCAGAATATTTTATTCACCTATGAAAATACAAACAAATAAAATTACTTGGTGATATGGTAAGAGTTCTAACAGCTTAGTGTTCGGCTCATAGTTTTGCCCATCACTTCAAAAATTCAACTTGCTAAACAAAAACTTTGTGTTTTAAATATACTTCAAACTTAAAACTACCATTTCTGACTTTTGCTTTTATGCATAACTTTAAATCTGCTTATTTGCTTTTCTTGGTGGCAACAGGCTTCCATAAGTAGCGCCCAGACAATACTCATCTCTGACTGGGCGGCCTGAATGACAGAATGAGCAGTTTGGTTGAGGAAGGAGAGCACCAAGCAGGCTGGAAAGAATGTAGTGCATGGAGAAATAAACAAACCTCAAGCTACTCTGAATTAATGTGCCATCCTGATGCAGGTTTATTGTACTCTTCATTATTAAAGATTTATCTTTAATCTGTGTCTCTTTTCTGCCTGCAAAGCATTTCTGTCCCTTTTTTTTAGGGCATGCTACGTCCTCAGTAAATTGATCTCTTGACGACCCTCCCTTGCATTCTAATGACCATGAGCAGTGGAAAATAGCATTTTATTTTTCACCACACACTGCCAATGAGGAAGTGGTGTGACAGCTGGCTTGGTCTTTGTGAACAAAGGCATGTGTGCAGGCTGGACAATCTAGCACACAGATCTACAGGCTTTCATTCCTTTACTCTGAAAAGTCACCTATGTCATCCACACATCAGTTACTGGAGGAAGAAAATGTCTACTTGTGTGAATAAGTGGTCACAATTACCATATTCAGGTCAGTGGTTATGTGGGGGGGGGGCCCACAACTGAGATGGGGATTACATAAGAGATAAGGAGGAGCAAAGGGGGATCACATGACTGTATAAACCCCATTTGTGGGCACATCCTGTTTCTGCAGGGGGGAATCTTTCCTCTCTGACACACTTATTGTCTGGTTTTCTGTGTGAAGTGTATGCTGCCACCTGTTGGTGTTTAACCCAACTTTAAATGGCCTGAAAACTGTGATCGGGTTCCACAAACCCATTTCCAAAAAGACTGTGACACTGTGTAAAATGCAAATAAAAAATCTCACAAACCAATATTTTATCCCCCAAAGGACATAGAAAACATCAAATGTTCAAGAGCTCATCTTGAAATTGAATGGTAGCAACATGTGTCCAAAGTTGGGACAAGGGCAACAAAAGGCTGGAAAAGTAAGTGGTACTAAAAAGGAACAGCTGGAGGAACATGACGCAACTTATGAAGCAAACTGGCAACAGGTCAGTAATGTGATAGGGGACAAAAAGAGCTCCTAAGAGAGTCTCTCAGAAGCACAGATGGGCAGAGCCTGGTTTAGCAATCTGCCAGAAACAGCATCTACAAATTGTGGGGCAATTTCAGAATAATGTTCCTCAACATAAAATTGTGAAGACTTTGAATATTCCATCATCTACACTACATAATATCATCAAAAGATTTAGAGACTCTGGTGACGTCTCTGTGTGCAAGGGCCACGTCCGCAAACCAATACTGGAGGCTGATGAGCTTCAAGTGGCACCGTGTTGCACACAGGCATGATTCTGTCAAGAAAATCACTGCATGGGCTCGGGAACATTTTTAGAAATCACTGTTTGTGACCACAGGTGGCCGTGCCATCCACAAATGCAGGTTAAAGCTCTATCATGCAAAAAAGAAGCTGTATGTGAACATGATTCAGAAACACTGCCATCTTCTCTGGGCCAACGCTCATTTAAAATGGGCTGAGGAGAAGTGGAAACCTGTCATGAGTCCTGAAGAAGCAGATGCACTGTTAAAACCTTCTTACCTTCAGTCTTTTCATTATTTTATCTTTTTCTAAGTTCTTTTTCTATTCCTTATCGTGATGAAAACCTGTTCTATCAAAGCAGATCTACCTTTCCTTATTCCTTATAAGTGCGCGAACTTTAAGAAAGTGCAGTGATGAATCTCAAATGCAGAATCAGTGTAGATTTACACACACTATGAGTACAATTCTGATCTATACATGCACTTTTTGAAACCTATTTGTCTTTTACTGAAATCTAGACTCATTGGCCACTTTATTAGATATACATTGCTAGTACTGGATTGAACAAATGACTTGGACCCCGTGATGTCATGATGTAGATTCAGCAAGGTACTAGAAACATTCCTGAGAGATTTTGGTCCATATTGACATGAAATCCTCTCACAGTTGATGGAGATTTGTTGGCTGCATATCCATCATACCAATCACCTGTTCCACAACGTCACAAAGGTGCTCCATTGATTGAGATCAGGTGACTGTGGAGACCATGTGAGTACAGTGAACTCATTGTTATGTACGAGCAACTAGGTTGAGATGATTTGAGCTCTGTCACATGGTGCATTACGTTGCTGGAAGCAGCCATGAGCCGATGGCTAAACTGTGCTCATCCAGAGATGGACATGCTCAGCAACAGTACTCAGATAGGCTGTGGTGTTTAAACAAAGCTCAACTGGTACCAAAAGTCCAAAGTGTGCTGAGAAAATATCCACCATACCATTACACCAGCAGGAATTGCTGATAAAAGCAGGACAGTCATGCTTTTCTGTTGTTTATACCAAATCAAAATGTCACAGAAAAACTCAAGACTCATCAGATCAGGAAATGTTTTTTCCACTCTTTAAATTTCAAATTTTCTGAGCCTAATTCAATTGTAGCCTCAGTTTCCTGATCCTGGCTGACAGGAGCAACTAGCAGCTGGTGTGGTCTTCTGCTGCTGTAGCCCGTCTGCTTCAGAGTTTGATGTGTTGCGCATTCAAAGATGCTCTTCTACGTACCTTGGTTGCAATGAGTGGTTATTTGAGCTCCTGTTGCCTTCCTATCGGCTCAAAGCAGTCTGGCCGTTCTCCTCTGACCTCTGGCATCAGCAAGGCATTTTCTCCTGTAGAACTGCTGCTCACTTGATATATTTTGTTTTTCGGACTAATCTAGAAGCCTTAGGCAAGATTCTGTTTGAAAATCCCAGCAGATCAGCAGTTTTTGAAATACTCAGACCAGCCCATCTGTCACCAACAACCAAATCTCGTTCAGAGTCATTTAAACCACCGTTCGTCCCCATTCTGATGCTTGTTCTTAACATCAGCAGGCCATCCTGCCTCAGTGCTTTGACTTGCTTGTGACTGGCTGCATTAACAAGCAGTTGAACAGGTGACAGCATGGCAGTGAGTACATGCACACGATCAGGTTTTACTGGTTGAGTTTCTCCAATGAAAACAGCAGAAAGTTAATTGGAGACGTGGTGTGGTATCATGATTTTGCTGCATATTTCTCCTCCACAGTTAGGTCGTCCCTGCATTTTTTTCTAAAAAAAATGCCTAAAAATGTTTCTAAAAAGTGAAGCGTGGCCTGTAACCCCTGTGTTATTGTTACTGGTAAGCGATATGTGTCTTGGGGTTCTTGCGGCCTAAACAATAAACCACTTTGGACTGTGTTTAAGGGAGGAGCGACTGCAGGCTTTATTTTTGCAAAACTGAAGCAAAAACCTAAAAAAAAAAAGAGCCAGGATGAATGCAGCAAATCCAAGTGTTCCTACAGTGAATGACTAAGTAAAACTCAGAAGGGTAAACTCCCAACACAAATACAGTTACGAATAAAGTATATGGAGAGAGAGTTGTGATATTTAACTTCTCTAGTCTTCAGAGATGCCTTCCTTCATGAGCTTGTCCCAGTAGTAATCCATTTGAGCATTTGGCAGCAGCTCTGCATCATCCACCAAATGGATGATTTTGATTTTCTTCAGTAGGTTCAGGCTGCCCGTCTCTGCAGAATTGGCAGAAGAACAGTGTACAAAATATTTTAATAATGTTACAGCCTGTCACAGAATAGCTCTGGCAGCCTTCCTGTCCTCTATTTGTTTGAGCAACCCTGAAGGGACTGCCGTAGCGGTGTTTCCCACAGGTACATCCGCCAAAGCAGTCTTTAAGATGCTCCTCTGTAAATGCTTCATTTGCTGAGTACTTTGTTACACATACATAAATGAATGGTATAATCAGCTGCCTCTCCAGCAAGCCTGTCATTCTGCAGATGAACTGAAGGTTCTGCTTAGAGTGGCCCTCCAGCTCATATCAGGTCCAAGGCAATGGAGCTGGAGTTCATCCACAAGACGAAACACTCACTGGAGAGGGTGCTGCATAATACCGAGGACCACAACAGCAACCTGGCAGTAAACACGAAACCGGAAGGTTGGACCTGAGGTTGGGGTGACAAACACCAGCAGACATGGACATACCTGTAGTCATACCATCCTGAGAAGAACCGCCCCTGTAGTTTTGAACCTCAAGAGATGGCGTGTTTCCCTCAGCCTCCATGTTCAGTAAGTAAGAAGACAAAGGTTTGTTTCTGAAGGTCACCTGAGCAAATAGTGCAAGGAGGTCAAAGTTCAGAAATGTTTGACCTGTGAAATGGTCAAATACTGAATAGTGGTCTACTTATGTACATATTTTAGTATTATCCATAAAATGGCCACAGTTTCTGTAAGCTCAAAGTCAACTTTTGAACAGCTTAGGATTAGAGGCAAAGGCTTTAAAAGTTTGTGGGATGAAAAGTTGAACCGCATGAAGGAACAACTCATATCACTAACTTGCTCTAAATTCAACGCTTTAAGGTTCTTCATTATTTTAACATCTGTACCACTAGAATTTTGAGTGAGATGAAACCCAATATTTAATTGTAAAAGTTATGAGACAAAAGTTTATGTAACAGAAGTTTTCGATCATCAATCATTTTCTTTCTTCATTAGGAGCCTCAGCAGTCTAACAGGAATAAACGAATGACTCCTTTTTATGCAGTGCTGCTGTCTGTCTGAATATCAGCTTAGGCTTTAGGGTGCTTGTGTGAGTCACAACAACAGATTTTTTTTTCCTGATAATATGAACTGGTGCGTAACCTTATCCCAGGTGTATGTTGAGCTTCGTGGGATGCCATCACTGAGGATAGACTCAAGCCAGCATTCAGGACTCAGATGCACCTTCCCTCGACTCTGTATGGAGCCGTCAGCCAGCACAGAAGCATAGTGAAAGTGACCCTGAAAAGAAGCACGAAAGTCAGGTTTACAGGTCTGGAGTTCAGGGGGAATGCACGGGACACGTCCTTTCCAGCATCTACAACACACGTATTTGTTCCACCAATAAAAACGTGAAAGAAGCAGCAGAAACCCAGCAAACATATCACTGTTAAACATCTGCCTGTTTTCTCAGCATCTTGTCTTGGTTAAAAAATGGTTCCAAAAATAAAGTTGTGCTAACACTGGAGACTTTGCTTCACTGCCAGCTAGACAGCTTGAACATCATCTAGGTGTTCTTGTTGGGCTTTCTAGCAAAAAAAAAATTGCGTTCAAGATTTGTTTTATAGACTTAACTTCTCATCAAAATGAATAAAATGAAACAAACAAAACATTCTCAATCAAGAAAGAACAAAAAACACGGTGTGAAAGATTGACTCAAACTCTTGACTTCCTGTTTTGGAGTTAATTTCTTACCCTGCTGAGCTAACTGATGCAGACCTTGAGCTGATCACATCATAGGATTAAAAAGTTGACATCGGAACGCAGAGAGGCGATCATTGCAACAGTCCAAACACAAAAGTTCACCATGAAACAAATCAGACCTATAGACAAACGTAAACGGTTTAAATGAGTAATTTACATTTAAATAACAGGCTGTGGTAATACCAGTCTGAGTACATGGAGTGGACGACATATGGCTTTCTGTTTACTTCAGTATTTGGTTTCTTCATTGCAATAATCTGATCAATTTTTTTGCTTCGTAAGACAAACAGCATCAACACCTGTCAGTCTGCACTGCAGTTTTTGCTGTCATACTGTGACCAGTATTGATCAGGGAGATAACATCCATGTTTGCTGGGAAACCACCATTATATGCTGAATTGTGACCTGGTGTCTGATATTTATTTGCATTAATACAGATATTTCCTTCATAAATTAAAGATGAAAAGGTACAAATCCTCTGGAAATTGAGTAAATTATGGCAATCAATTTTTTCTCGGAGTGGAGCCCTAAACACTACGCTTAGTATGGCCTCCCCAATGGACAAACAGAACATACATCAATGACTGTGGATGTTTTGTATTGTCTGTTTTATATGAGAACAGATTATGATACCAGTACTGATGTACTGCAGCAGTAAGTTCATGCCTGCTGTGATTACAACAGTTTTAGTTGTTAATAATTTTTTGTACAACCCCAATTTCAAAAAGATTGGCATGCTGTGTAAAATATGAATAAAAATCTCATAAACCAATATGTTTTTCACAAAAAAACATAGAAAACATACCAAATGTTTAAAGTGTGACATTTTATGACTTCATAAAAACAGTAGCTCATTTTGAATTTGAATTTGGCAGCAACATGTTTCAAAAAAGTTGGGAGAAGGGCAGCAAAAGGCTGGAAATGTAAGTGATACTAAAAAGAAACAATTGGAAGAATATGTCACTAATTAAGTTAAATGGCAACAGGCCAATTAAGTGATTCAGTATTAAAAAGAGCACCTTAGAGAAGCAGTGTCTCAGTAAAGATGGGTTCAGATATCTGACAGAAACTGTCTACAAATTGCGGAGTAATTTCAGAAGACTGTTCCTTAAAATAGACTTGCAGAGATGTTGAATATTCCATCATCTACAGTACATGATATCATCAAAAGATGCCAAGAATCTGGAGACAGCTCTGTGCACAGGGGACACAGCCAAAATCAAGATTGGCTGCTGGTGATCTTCAGGCCCTTAGGCAGCACTGCATTGCAAACAGGCATGATTCTATCATGAAAATTATTGCATGGGCTCAGAAACACTTGGAGAAATCACTGTCTGTGAACACATGTGGCTGTGCCATCCACAAATGCAGGTTAAAGCTCTATCATGCAAAGAAGAAGCCATATGCTAACATAATCCAGAAATGCCATCGTCTAAAGCTCCTTTAACATGAACTGAGGCAAAGTGGAAAACTGTTCTGCGGCCAGACGAATCAAAATTTGAAATTGTTTTTGGAAATTATGGACGCCGAATTCTCCAGACAAATCAGGAGAGAGACCATCCAGCTTGTTATCATTGCTCGGTTCAAAAGCCTGCGTCTCTGATGGTATGGAGGTGCAATAGTCCCTACGGTACTGGAAACTTGCACATCTGGAAAGGAACCATCCACTGATGGTGTATACAGGTTTTAGAGTAACATATGCTCCCCTCCAGATCACATCTTTTTCAAGGAAGGCCTTGCGTATTCCAGCGAGACAATGCTAAATTTTACATATAAAGTTTTACAACAGCGTGGCTTCACCGTAGAAGAGTCCAGTCTCTCATCATAAAATGCAAAATACCAAATAGAAGATACAGGACTGCAGAGCAATTGGAATCCTATGTCAGGCAAGAATGGCACAAAATTCCTCTCCCAAAGGTCCAGCAGCGGTTTCCCCTTAGTTCCTAAACATTTTTGGACTGTTAAAAGAAGAGGGTACACAGTGGGAAACATGGCCCTGGCCTGACTTTTTTGAGTCGTGTTTCTGCCATCAAATTAAAAATAAGCTAGTATTTTCATGAAACAGTAAAATCTCTTACTTTCAACATCTGATGTGTTTTCTGAGCTTCTTTGTGAAAATGTATTCGTTCATGAGATCTGGAAATCATTGCATTGTGCTTATATTTATATTTTCCACAGCCTCCCAACCTTATGGGAATTGGGGTTGTACATTTTTAAAGGAAAGGACAACCTGCTGGTACGTAAATTGTAAAACAACAGCTACTCATTACTCCCACCTGATTATTAAATTAGGATTTATGAATTATTTTCAGGATGTTGTCTGATGTTAATTCTTAAGAGAACAAGCTGCCATATGAATAAAAACAGAAGAGCTTTAGATGACCTTCACCACCAGCTGCAGAGTACTTCCGGGTGACAGGACTTCCCTCTCTAAGAGCTTAGAGAGACTTCTGCTGCTGTGCTGGGCTCTGGTCTGAATTGGTGCATTTCTTCCTCTGATTACACTGGCCTGTGTATCGGCTCCAGGACCGTCCTGATCACAGCTGTGTGTTTCTTTTGGCTTTGAAGAATGCGATGAAAGTTTGGACTTCGTTGTAACGTACACCTCCTCCAAATCACTCTGCCTCTGAAGAAGTTCCACCAGGGTCCTCTGACATGAGGCAAGGGATGAGATTTGACTTTTCAACACATTTTGCCGGAAGTAGCTAGGCATGCTCCTGCACCAAAAGAATCACAGATGAGGGCTTTTCTATAGGACCCAAATGTGATGGAACAATGATGACAACAACCAAGACTGGATAAAGATTCATAAAAACAGCATCACAGCAACAAAGAGAAGCACAATGTCTTAAAATATGAACTTACATTAATTTAGTGTCCAATACTGTTAGATGATGCAAGAGGGCAAAAGAGTCACCTACTGATCCAAAATCAGACAAAAGTGGACATTTTTACTGGCACTGGGCCATCAGTTATTTTGAACCCTGGTTGTTGATATTCCCTCCATTTAAAACCCCAATTCAAACCCAAAGTGTGTGAATGCCTGTAAAAACCTCCACATAAATCTAATATTCAAATCTAACTAAATTCCTAGAACTCCACCAGTATGCCTCCTCCTTAAATCTTTTGACCCCACAATCTCATAAAAGTAATCATATCTTCTACCCGTAACAAGATTTGTAACACACAGACAGACGGACAACCCAAAAACACAACGCCTCCCTGGCAGAGGCGTGATAAAAAGGAAGCACCTTCCAAAGTATTAGTTTAGCTGCATAGTTTGACCACCCAAAGATAAAAAGGAAGTGCCTGCACCACATTTCAAGAATAAGCTGACAAATCTACATGTCTCTGATCTATCCTTGTCGGGTCTGTTTGCTCTTTTAAAAACAAATAACGAATGAATGAAATTTCCAGCCTCTTTACTCAGTTTTAGGAATATAATTTAAACAATCCTGTAGAAAAAAAACAGCTTTATCCCAGGCAGTATTATCATTGCCTGCTGGTCTGATTCTGCATTTGAGAGATGAACAGCAACAAAGATTGTTGTGAAGATTTACTTCTTTATATTTCCAGTTACACACTGAAAGCATGTTCTGAAAATATGAGCAAGCATTGTGTTTCTCCTGGCTCACAAAACTTTACTTAAGCCAAAAGTAAGCAAAGTTTCTGTACTGACCGATATTTTTGGGCAAGATTATCCTTTAACGAAAGCTGCTTCGCGAGCACCTCCCTCAGCACACTCTGGATTTCTCTTAAAGCTGCATGATATCTGCCTGCAAAACAGCACCAATACAGTAAATGAAACAAATTCAGTATCTGTCTGTTTATCTGCTATCTGATATCAATGTTTTGCTCACCATTACATCTGCATAAACTTTAAATTAAATGTAGCCCGTGCAGCTCATTTCAAGCTCCACCTTTTAATTCTTGGACTCTACTTAAGTAGCTTTGCATGATCCACAGTTCAAAATAATCCTTGTTTATCTTATACAGGGTCCTGGTGCAGCCCTTCATGCCTGAAACAAGCTGTTTTAGCTGCTCTCCCTCTAATAATCTGTTCAGGTGTGACGGCTCTTCCCTCTCTGCTGTCTCATGTAGATCATTAAAAGTCATTCTGTTTGTTTCCCCCTCCCTCCTAGGAGCCATAGCTCTGGATTTTGGTTTCTTTCATTTTTTGTGTTTTACTTACAATGCCACCATACCTATATTTCACTCATCCACGCACCCATGTCATGATGGATGACCTCTGACTCTAAATACCTCATGCTGATCATGATTTACTCTTTAACTTTTGTAAATACAGTAATAATTGACATCACAACCTGTCTTGTCTCCCTCTTTATCACAAGTGCAATACTTGCTCAATTTGCATGGCAGCAACACATCTCAAAGAAGTTGGGACAAGGCCAACAAAAGACTGGAAAAGTAAGTGACACTAAAACAAAACAGTTGGAAGAACATGTTGCAACTAATGATGTTAACTGGCAACAGGCCAGTAATGTGGTTGGGGAGACTGCAAACTGCAGGTTAAAGCTCTATCATGCAAAGAAGAAGCCATACGTGAACATGATACAGAAACGCTACCATCTTCTCTGGACCAAAGCTCATTTAAAATGGACAGAAGCAAAGTGGAAAACTATTCTGTGCTTGTCATGGTTCCTGGTCTGCCTGGTGCGGACTTTCTATTTTTCTTCCCTTTTTGCTCTCTCTCTCTCTCTCTCTTCTGTCTGTGTGTGTGAGTCTGGGCTGCAGTCTAATTGTGCTTTATTGCAGGAGCAGGTGTGTCCTGTCAGTGCTGCCTCTGGTACACCTGTTACTTGTTGTCCGGATCCGGCGTGGTGTATTTAAGCAGACCTGAGGCTTCCACTTGTCGCCAGATCGCTTACTAGCATCGCACACTGAGCCTCTCGTTGAGACCAAAACTCTGTTTCACCTTGTTGCATCCTACTCGTTTCCTGCATCCTCTTGTTCGTCTGCCTCTGCTCCCCCTGTTTAGCCCAGCACTGGACCTCTGTTGGATTTCTGGTTTTCTGAGCTCTTATGATAATAAAACATTGGTTTGTGAGACAGACGTACACAGACGTGTGTGTGTGAGAGACAGAAAAGCAGAAAAAAAGCATCATAGTTCCCTTTTAACTTAATAACAGCTGTCAGTGCAGCACCCATTACCTGCATCCTCCAGACTTCCCAAAGGCCAAGTTGACATTTCTGCTTGCTTCCTCCTAACGTCCTCCAAAACCACTGTTATGGCCTCTGAATGACTCAGCTACGAAGTAAGAAGAAAAGGGAAAGCTTATAACACCTGCAAAGGTTTCAGTGAGGTGATGCTGAATGCTATTTGTTAACTGGGTCCATGTTATGACTGGTTAAAAGAACAGTTGAGAATAAAAGTTATTAAAAGTATAAAGCGCTCTCACATTATGAGTGGCAGTGTCTTTCTCTCTCAGCTGAAAGTCTCTGGACCCTTCGGCTGCGTCTCTGTCACCTGAGTCCCTCTGTTGTAGACCTTGTGTGTTGCAGCTATGACTGAAACTGCTCTGTAGAGAGAGCTGCGTGTGGCTGCAAGGCTCTGAGGATGTGGCACCTAAAACGATCATACACTCAAATCACTTCTCCACTGTGCACCCATATTCTCAGCACTGCTTCCCACAGGTTTTTGGGGAAGGTATGTAAACATGCTTTCTGGAATTAATTATGAAATAATTCTATTTAAATGTTTCTTCTTGGCAACTAAGACTTTGTGACACATATATAAAGGAAGAACATAAACAGCTGCTTCCTCTGTGAGTCTCTCATCCTATGGACAAACTCCAGCACCCAGCACAGCCTGTCTAAGCAACAGTAGTCCCCAACCTGCGTGTAGCAGCACATGAACCAGCGCTCTACCTGCTGCAGGTTCTAGTTAGAGCGGCCCTCCACGATGTGACATTGATAGAGTGCTTATAGAATAAAGCACTAATGTATGATTAGATGTGGCTTGTAGTTTATATAAATGCCAGCTCACTTCTTTTCCCTCCAACTCACAGATGATCTCCAGAGCAGGCTGCAGTTCAAAGTGGTGGAGCTGAAGGGACAAGGGACTCTAGAGAAGCAGCTGAATAATATTGGAATTCTCCACAATAACAGCCTGGCCAGTGAGTCAGCTGGTTTGAGAAACGTGAGACATGAACCACTGGGGCTCGTTCATTAGGAGCAATGGAAGCTTGAAAGCAAGAGGGAGGAGATGGTCCACTAGTAAACTGATCACAGATGACGTTGCTTCTCTGGAGTAGACTCATGAAATATTGTTAAAATGTCAAATACACTTAAGATATTCTTGCTGGTTACTAGTATGGCTGGGTAACATTTTCTAATATTTAAACTATCACCAAGTTAAAGTAAAAATCAAAAGCTTTGTGTAAATAGTTTCTGCCTAAATATTTATTTATTCTAGGTTTTTACTGGCACCCAGCAAGATGTAATGTGCTACTAACGTATGAACGTGGCAGATCATTATGTTTTATGTGACCTGCTCAGAGACAACGGATGTAAATTAGAAGTTTTGCTCAAATCTGCTATGTTTACATATTATATTAATGTCTATTAACATGTACTGTCCTGGTTAATTAAATTAACTAAATTACACGAAAAAGCTACCAGGCTTCAGATCACACGAGTGGATGCAGTGAGAAGAGATGGGTCTGTACCAGTTGTTACATGGTGGTCTGTACCTGTGCAAACTGAGCAGAGTTTCTGAACACTTGTGACATGCCAGCTTTACCTGGCAGAGTCACTGAAAGCAGTTTGGACTGAAGTATGAATAGTAGAATAATTTCCAGTGAAAATCAAATAAAAAAGTCTATCCCTACAGTAGTTACTGGCCCGCCCAAACACTGCCCAGTGTCTTCATAACATTCACACCTCCCAACACCTGGCCAGGGGCACAAATGCATAGTCAAAAACCAATGGTTAAAATTGTAGGGTTTTTTTGGTGCCAGAAGTGACCATATTTGGGCTGGAAGGATGAGGGATTTAGGTCCTGGAATGCAAAAGGTATTGAGAAGATGAAGGACCTTTATTCAGATGGCGTTCTGCTTACATTCGATCAATTATGTCAGAGGTACCAAATTTCAAAAAGCATTTCTTCAAATATTTGCAGTTAAGAAGTTATATTTCTTCAAAACACAAACAGATAATGTGTATACCATCTTTATCTAAATTAGAGGAATTGACGCTTGCTAACTTAGAAAGAAGGGCCAAATATCTAAATACTACAATATGTTAGTAGCACATAGCACAGAATCAACACTAGATAAGTTAGATGCCTAGAGAAGGGATATACAGGAAAATACTGATGAGTTGGATTGGAGGGATGCTTGTTTAAAAGCACAAAAACAAACAATAAACACAAGATTTCAATTACTTCAATATAAGTGGTTGATGAGAATGTATATAACACCTGCCAAGCTCCATCGTATGTCTGCTAATATTCCAGATGTATGTACCAAGTGTTTGACTGAGAAGGGAACTTTGTTCCATTGCTTGTGGGAATGTGCAAAGATCCAAAACTTCTGGAAGGATGTTATACAATGTCTGTCGGAGATGTTTAATACCAAAGTCCCTTTAAATGCTAAACTATGTGTGCTTGGAATATACTCAAAGAACTTTCTACAAACACAGAAACAGTATGCAGTTTTGGACTTTGGACTTCTACAAGCCAGGAGAGCTAT
>VUQH01014660.1:4138-30603 GCA_015106775.1 Etroplus canarensis
AGTTCTTTCAATTTTTGTGTCTCTCACATATTGATTTCTTTATCTTTTTGCTCCTTCCGAGTTCAGCTGAACTTGCATCAAGTGTAATCCTCTCAATCAGCTTTTCTTCATGTGAAGTACAATTTACAAGTACTCATTTAGATGACTGACTTATAGGGCAATTTAAAGTGATGGGATAAACAGTGCTTAAGTCAAAACCATTTTTTTATCTGCCTTTCACTGGTCTTTTGTCGAAAAAGATGAGTTGCAGCTGATTTATATGGACACATGCACATAGCAAAATGTTAAGACCTGCGGGAGCTTTCTCACTCTCTCTCTGTCTCGCTCTCTCTCAAACACACACATGCACAAACACAAGCACACACACACATACACACAAACACACATACACACACACAGTGCAAATGCCTATCTATTTGATGTAATATTACGTATATTTCTTATGTATTTGTTATAATTTAAACACATGGTGTTCAACTCTTCTGAACTGGAACCTTACCCTGCGAGTCTCATGAGAAGAAAGAAAGAAAGAAAGAAAGAAAGAAAGAAAGAAAGAAAGAAAGAAAGAAAGAAAGAAAGAAAGAAAGAAAGAAAAACTCTAAATGTAACCTATAGTTACATGTATAAAAGAAGTGTTGATTATTATAATTACAGGTAAAGTTGCAAATACAATTAGTGGATCTCCTGATTACACATACGCACTGAGTGACGCTTCAGAGAAGTTGTTTAAAGGATTTTCCTCTGTCATTATAAATGCCAGCCACCACACTGGCTGAAAAAGGGAGCAAGGGGATTTCCACAATTCCCTACATTCTCTCTTTCACCATCTGCAGCCAGTGAGTGCTCCTTAGCCAACAGCTAAGGAGTTGGAAGGAGGAAGAGGGTGTTTCTCCATCATCAACTGAGCCAAGGAGACACACGGCCCTACTGTGATCCCACTTCAAATGACAGACACAAAGAAAATGTACTCCCAAAAGACAGACACTTTCATCAGCTGTCTGAGGAGTGCTGAGAGATCCTTAAGGAGATTTGGTGAGGTGAAATCAAAATAAACGTTAAGATCTCCTCTTTATCCATGTATGGAAATACCATTTTGCGGTACGAGGGAATACAGTATGGTTATATGTGTGTCTCTGACTGTGCAGCAGTCCTTTCACAGCATTTCATCTATAGCCATATAAACCACTGTTAATGCACACAGGAGGCCATAAAAACCCATTCCACTGGAAACTTAAAAACACAAATTAAATTTGCTATCATAATTTGATGTATTGCCAAGAACTAAGCACACATTTAAACTTAAGGAAGGCAGTGTCGTATTTCCAGCAAAATAAGCTTATATATGTTACACTGAGTAATGGGATTTGTACAGGAACAGAAACAAAGAGAATTACTGGAGTGAGCTGGAGGTAAAGGGTTCAAAAATAAGAAGGGAGTCTGTTCTCCTGAAAGCCTGAATGAGACTGCGGAGCTCCTGGGGGTTAGGGTCAAGAGCCGAAGAACTTGGGTGTTACTGTATACCATTATCGGTATAGAACCCTGTGTTCATGTATTGCCTTGTATGAAGGAAAATGATGTCACAGAGAAAAATGAAACCCACATGGTATGGCCAAGAAGGGTGAGAGACAAAAAGTGTGGTTCTCTGTGGTTCTCTTACAGAAGAGTGTAATGTGTGTCACTTGACTGATGTTATAATCAAGACAATACCTGAAAACTTTATCAAAAATGCAAGCGTCCACATACAGTACATATATACTTTGAATTCTTGTATGGTTTCTGAATAAGTAACCATCCTGTCCTTCACTGAAGTTTAATTAAAGTCGTTCCCCATCTGTTACTCCTTAAGGTTTATATACAGTATATGGTCTCTGGGTCTAAATGAATTGCTCATTGGCTAACTTAGAGTATGTCAGCGTATGGCTGTAATATATAAACAGATTTTTATGTGAACTAAGGACATTAAACAAACTTTTATCAAGATCTTGTGAAACCCTACACCACACCATACATCTTTCTTATGTCTCCCATAAGCTGGCAGAGAGAAATTAGGCAGTCCCCTCCTTTTTTTACGCTCTTTGATGCACCAGACTGCAATAAACTATATCCACTTGGGAATTCAGTGTCTTAAAGCACTCACTTTTGTCATTCTTCATCCTTTTTTTCCCCCACCTGTAATATTCTTGCAGTTTAGTCCTTTCCCCTGTTACAAACCTAACTCATCTAGTCCTCATTCTCCCTTCACTGGGAAAAGGTCAGGAAGGATATTAGAGTTTCACCAGCTGCCTTCCCCTCTGGACATCTCATTAATGAACCAGAGAGCACATACATAACACAATGGGTGAAAAAAAATGATGCTGAGATGTACACACACAAAATGAGAATATGTGAAAGGTGATTGTGCAGAGGATTGGAAAAGGGTGAAAAATGAGCCCTTTGTCTGTGCTGACTTAAAAGGTGTGATTTGAGCTACAATACCCTCCATTTTCTAGTTGTTTGATTCAAGGTCTAGCGTATAACTGGGGTTTGGCCAGGATCCAGTGTGGTAAATGTTAATTATAGGCCTCTTCACACGTACGGGGAAGAAACTTAACGGTACTCCTCTCATACCATACTAAATGAAAAGTATAAGAAGTAAAAATCCCCATTTCATTTGAGGAAAACACAACTTTAAGTTATACAGGTATTTTCCACCTTAACCTCAGAACCAAGTCACCAACATCTTCGTCGTTTCAAGGTTGTAAAACACGTAGACTAAGCTTTTTCTTGTCTGGAGTGGCAGGTCTAAAATTACAGTTTAAAAAGACATCAGTAATTGCTACCTGTGTTCACAGATGCATGCACAGTTCTTACTGAAGAAAAACAATCAATGTGCAACAAAGTTTGGGCATTTCTCAATCACTGTATTTACTTATCTGAACCTATAATGTAACTTATTTTTAGAAGAGTATGTTCACACATGTAAATGCATAATATATAATAAAATTGGCTCAAAAGTTCTTCGACCCTCTTCTGTTTAACATTTCCATGAGGAAATGGGATATAATAAAGAAAGTGCATGTGTTTATTTATATAGGTGTATCATGTACAGCATGACATTAAGTCTGCCAGAACAATTTAACATCACTGGATAACTTTTTTCACCTTCACAGAGTTGCTGAAAATAAATATTTATGTGACTAAATGCTTATGGCTTTTGAGAAAACATGTCCTTGGCAGACTACTGAGGAAATTCCTGGTCAATTTAATTATTTTAAAATGGTCACATTTTTTCCATTTGTTTTTCATAACTGCACTCAGTGGCAAATGTTATGCTTGAAACACAGACCGAGACTTTCACATATATAAAGAGTGAAGGCTTTTCCTTTACATATATAACATATTTCTTTAATTGCATATTACTAGAGTGAAACTGTATAGGTATTTATTACATTGGCAGGAAAATTTGCTTGTAAGCTTTCCTAACCCAGGAATTCATTATTTCAATGTGTTTATAAACTGGACGCACAACATAAAGACACCTTCAGAAATCAGCACAAAGTTGTCTGTTAAAGCCATTTGCCAACATTTTTATTAAACTATGCAGAAGTTAAAGGTTTTTGTAAATGACTTTAGTCTGATAAGGTCATCAGTTTTATGAAAATTGCTGCATCACACTTGCTGCAGCTTAAGCCAAGTATGCTGACAATGATGAGAAGGCAGCAAAATAAATCTAAGCCTGACCACCTACCTGCTGCCTGCAACACACAAGCTGTGTAACAGCTTCATTAGCCCCAAAATTGATGGTTGTCAAAAAGAAAGAGCTCATATCGCTCTACAGGCCCTGAGATCTGAAATGAACAGCTACCAAGCCCCTTGAGAGATGCAAATCCAAATCACTTGGATCTGTGTCCAAAATTTTCAAAACATACAATGCATTTTTATTTCTGTTTTAATGTCAGCAGCAGATCTTTCTGTGTATTATAGCCCAAGACTTAGGGAGTTTGACTGGGCAAAATTTCAAGCAACTGAGATGTATTAATATATTTAAGAGGTTTTTCAAAGTTGTGCAGCCAAAGATTAGGGTCAACCAGCACAGAGTCAGTTTTTGTAACTCAATACCCCATCTGGTTTAGAGTTAACTGAATGTGTAATCACATGAAAGGTTGACTGGGATGAAAGTCAATTAAAAGCATTTAAAGAAATCTTCACTGACCCAAAAGTCTAGACAAAACATTGGGAAAAAATGAAAATAGAAATAGTGAATAAGGCTTCCATAACATGTCCAAAATATGGCTTACATC
Source organism: Etroplus canarensis (assembly GCA_015106775.1). Classification (NCBI taxonomy): domain Eukaryota; kingdom Metazoa; phylum Chordata; class Actinopteri; order Cichliformes; family Cichlidae; genus Etroplus; species Etroplus canarensis. The sequence goes on from VUQH01014660.1 coordinate 8,419, forward strand.
AAAGCCCACAGAGATCCATACTGTGTGTCAGTAACATAGTCTTTAAAACACGTGCCAATGTGCCAAAAGGAATTTAACCCCTGAAAATATGAGAAAATACGATCAGTCTTTCTTTTAATTCTAAAGTCTACATCTGCCCATCAAACTATAATTTTCAAAACGAATTCATTATTATATCATTATCTCCTCTTTTGCATTGTTAGTCTTTCTCTCAAAGAGAAGAATCTTGTTTTTCCCTCCTGCTTTGATACCAGATGTTATGGTAAGATATTCATAGTCCTAGGGGTGAATAAATAAAACTACATCCATCTCCATCTCCCTGAACTGCGTTCAAATCATCGGCTTGTGAAGAATTCACACTATTTCGCCTGTGCATGTGCCTGTCTTTGTTTATGCATATATGTGAGTTTGTGTAATGTTAAGGGTGTGTGCAAAATCACTGACAGAGCAGCCCATGAGGCATAAATTAGGACTTAGATGTTTTTCATTCCATAATGATAGGATCCAAGTACAGCCTTTCATGCTGCTCTCTGAGCTAGCCAGAGCACGTATCAGGAGAGAGAGAGAGAGAGAGAGCAAGAGAGAGAGAGAGAGAGAGAGAGAGAGAGAGAGATAGAGATAGGGATGGATGGGATGTCAATCACTGTAGCAGCTCTCCCCTCAGGCAGTTAATGACTTGAAAGCCACAGAGATAATTGACACTCATCTACCTTTTGTGGCTAAGTGCATCAGCAATGATCTCTATTTGAACTTTGCCTTACTTTTCATTAGATTTACTAAAATTTTTAAGTTATTGTGTAAACACACACACACTTATCTGAGCAAAGAGAAGAAGCATTCAGTACATATCAGAAAACAGTACACCCTCTTACTGATGAACTAGTCTTCTTAACTCTTGTAACTGACTCCAAACACATATTTTTTGAGTTATTGACCATTCAAATTCCACACCTATTTTCAACCATGACTAACAGGCTTATGTGGAATCATCACCTTCTGCTGTAGAGATCAAAGAAACTGTGAGAAAAAGTCAATGTTTACTCAAGAGTTTTATCTGCAAAGATAAAACCCTCATTATTGTCTGAGAGATACACAACAATCAGTCCGCATACCAGTGCATCACAAACTCCCACACACACGTAAACAGGCACACACGTACAAGAACATTTGTCTTTTTCCAATACATTCTTATGAAGAAAGAGAAAAAAGCAGAAGTAAACAAATAACTTATCCATCACACCGCCCATATAGCATGAGAGAAAGCCACATTGTAGATTCTCAACCACCATGGCTGGTGGACCAAAACAAATTACAAGGCCACTATTAAACGTCAACAGTGGGTGAAAAAAGTGTACACTTCATAAAGTCAAAGCAGAGGTCAGTCTTCTTTTTCTGCCAGGCTAAAAGATAAATGTTCAAGAACCATTTCATTACATGGTAATAATAACTCACAGCTTCTTGTGGTAACTCACAGAGCAAAGTGCTCGTTTTTACTTCACTGTCTCTTCACAGAAAACTTTGCATTTCATACATATTTGTGCTATAAATATTTACCATGGGGAATTATGTTATTAAGTACAAATGTTAAATTGGTGTATATGGGTTAAAAAAAACAACAAAACCTAATACTTGCTATTTGTAAATTTTAGTGATAACAACAATTACCCTGCATTGACTACTGGTAGAGAACAGAAGTCTATTAAATATGGATTTTTTTTCTGTTACACCTGTCTCACTCTCAATCTGCAGAGAAGGCTGTGAGCAGAAAATGCGAGTTTTAACTGGCACTGCACTCACTATTTTTGACAATTTAAACAGACTGTATTTCGCTTTATATTTATGAAACACAGCAGGGCATTTAAATGTGTGCAAAATAACTATTTCTTGATAACTTAATTAGAAGATACACACAATAGATATTTCTTACCTTTGTGGGAGAGCCTTATTCTTGGGTAGATGCTGTGTGCTGCATGAGCCATGGCCAGCAGAGCAAGATACAGTAGCATCAGTGAAAGATACACAGTCTTTATGCACTCTACCATCATCACTGAGATACACATTCTATATTAGTTAGAAGCCATATGAGTCCACTCATGAGCAGCAAAGTCTATGAAAGAAGAAATCACCCACAGGTGTTTGCTCACTAGTGTTCTGCAAATAATGTTCAAAAAAGGGCAGTCTTTGATATAAAAGTCCAGCAAGAGCTTGCTTGGAGGTAGCAGTCCATTTTCTAATGATCGCTGCAATGTGGATTAACTACATGCATCTTTCAAGCCTCTATACAGTCCCTGCTTTCCCCTATAGCAGTCTGCTGAAAGCTGCATCCACCCACTACCTCTGTGGACAGGGTAGTGCTTTGGATATTATCCTTGTTTGGTCTTAGTAACCAGGGAGAAGAGAAGTCCACTTGCTACATTCACGCTGCAGTGCTCACTGTTCTCTGGCCATATGTCAGTCCGTCTGTTTGTTCGTCTGTCCATATGAACAGCTTAGATCCACTCTTCTGATCTGATGAATGAAAAAGAGTGGAAAAAAATCTGATCTGTTGATTCCACAAAGGTGTTGGAGCTGCTAATTTGTAAAAGCTCAGTGTGTTAGTCTGTCCCACCAGGCAGACAGGCAGGCAGAGCTGGAGCTGCTGCACTCTATGTTCAGTCTGTGTTCCTCCTCTTGAGTCCACTGGAGCCAGTCATTCTCTGGACAAGAGCCCAGGCAAAAGATGAGTAGAAGAGGGGAGGAGTGGAGTGCCTCGTGCCTGACGTGCGGTCTCTCTGCACTAGAAAGGAAAGTGAAGCTCCAGCTCCCAACTCTGCTCACGTTCAAACAGCCGGGGAGGCTCCAAACCTCAGCTCAGACCTCTGTCAGTCAGTAGAGATGGTTTCTACCACAGCTACTGATCTGGGAAGAGGCCACCTGCCACAGTGTGGTGTGTAAGAGTAAAAGCCTGTCTGTGTGGCTGGAAATGGATTGAGTGTGTATCAGATAAAAAGGCTGAAAAGTGCCTGCTCCTTTCTCTAGACTGTCTCAAGATCTCTTCCTCTCAGGCAGCTGGATTAAGTGTGCTGTGTCTCCCAAGCAGACTTTACCCTCCTCTAATGTCACTCCACAGTCTACCCCCACTTCTTCTCTACCTTTGCCCTCCTCCTTCACTACCTTAGTTTTGCTCCTGTCCCAGCTGCATTAACATGGACCTGATCCAAGGTTAACTGGCACTGCTTTTCATTTCTCATTTATTTCCCTCTTTGTGCTTGTTTCCATGTGGGTAGTCATTACCACTGTTACCATGGATTTTCATGTACAAGGTTCCTTTCATTGAGATTTTCTTCCCCTGCTCATTTAATCTCTCCTTCTGTTTATCTTCCAAACCACCCCTCCGACTCATCACTTCTCCAAAACCTTGCAATCAGTTTGTTCTAGACTTTTTCATCTAATTTATCATACCAGGCCTTTTGCTTCTGTATTCTGTCCAAACAAGTTAGTTTCTATTGGAGTTACCTGTAGCCCTTATGCATGTATTAAGGTGTTTAAGCACAGGTATCCAGGTTTTTTCTGAATTTTTAGAATATGAATGTTGAAGCCACTGACCTGTATCTCTCTCTGTAGTATTTGCCTTGTATTAAGATTCACAGATTTCCGAATGTGTTTAGCAAAATACACACAAACATACTCAAATACACAAAAACTGTCCAAGAAGTGACTGCTGTCATTACTGAATTTGCAAGTACCCCGCATGATAATATCATAGACATCCATTTACAGGAGCAGAGCTACATATGGCTCCTGTAAACCTCCCTGAATCTGTTTTTCTCTGCTCTTTCTCATGGCTGTGTGTTGACATCGACATTAAGTCATACTGATCCATGCTTAGCACTCCAAGTAACCCATCAGTCTCTACCGAAAAAAGGCTCTCTTTTGTTGTTGTGAAATCTGCGTCTGGTTCACATTGCTTTTCAATTTGCAATACAAGGACTTAATGAGAACATTTCCCAGTGGCAATACTCATTCATAATTGAGATCCTCGAGTCAATTAATAGTAGAAATAAAACTGCGCTGAAGAAAAAGCAAACAAATGCGGCTGAATAAAGAGAATGAATGCTAGAAAAGAGCACATACAATAGAGAGAGGGAACATAAAAATGCATACTTGGAAAGTGTTCTTATCAAGAAATCACAATTAAGACACATACAGTTACAGAAATTATTCCATTAGGCTGTAGCAGCTGCACCAACAACCCCACGCCCCTGCACCACCCTGGGATCTCATGACTACACTCCCACGTTGCACCTGTTCCCTGCCAGAACAGAAGGACTTTGTATGTATGTATGTGGAGGTCTTGTAACACATACTATCTCTGTTATTTCATTGCCTGGTGCAATTATAGACCCTCATCTGTTGTTAAAAGTGAGACAACTGTTCATCGTCAGCCTTCCTGGAGCTGGCACTATCAGATTGACTATGACACAGAGTTTCATCAGTTTTAACCCGGGCATTAATGTAAGAACATATTTTAGCTTTGCATCCAGATAAAAGCTTCTCCAGAAGATGTTCATTTCCGATCTCTTAAGCCACTGCCTCAGATTAATAGCCATTTAAGAAGGCTAACGCACATAGTCCAGCACTGCATTCTCTTACTTACATTGTCCCTTCAGTGACTGAAAGGAATTAGAGACCCTTTCAGTGACTGAAAGGGTCTCTAATTCTTTTACCTTGTTTAATAGCAGTAATCAGTCAGAAATATGCCTCAAACCAGAAACAAAAACAGTTTAAATAACCTGTGTCAACTCTCTTTTTTCTTCTTCTTTTTTTTACAATCCTCTTACGGTGTGTACCTGCTTCCTTTATTTTTGCCTGATTTATGTGTTTAATTTCAGCCTTTGATGTTTCTATTTGTATGAATCCATTTGTACCAGTAGCTTTTCACTGAAGGCCCTCCAAAGCAGCACTCCTACATATAGTAAAGACAGCAGCCATACACCCACTTTCTTGCCAGCTCCATTGAAATTCTGTCCTCTTACACGTGTCCCTGGGATTCCACCAATACCCAGCATTTTTATTCAGTTTATAGTGCACTGCAGAGATATTTTCTCTGCAATATCTGCAGTCTGTGAATGCTTGAGATTGCTAGGATGGAAACATTCATGGTCTCAAAATTATTACTCCTTTTCACATCACTAAATGCCTTCTTCTTTTAGTTGGTCTTTTAGAAGCCTGAGAGGGTGAATGTGTTTTTGATTGAGTGCTGATGTCTTGAGTTTGTTTGAATAGGCCATGTCAAAATTTCTGGTGGCTTTCCTTTCATGCTCACTAAACACAATAAATATTTTCATTCATGATAATGCTGTGTCAATATCCACCCTGTTCAACAGAAGCCTCTCACCTCCCATTTGACCTGCAGAGACTGACATGCACTGCCCCTTGTTGCTCCCTAAATTACACACAAAAAATCTCAATTTTTTTTCTATTTAAGTGTTTTATAGCACTCTGCATTGAACTGCATTGTTTCATAGAGCAAGAGAGTAAGAAAGAGCATGAAAGAAAGAGATTAAATGTAAGCACAGATTGAGTATGCATACATATGTGCATTTATGCATGAAACAGTGTGTGTGTGTTAGTGTATGTCTACTGCAGACCGCCTGCAGAGCTTCCCTCTGCTAAAGAAAGGTCATGTCTCTGGTCTTCCGTGGCAACAGAAGCAGCACTCTGAGGATCCAGTGTTTTAGAGCCATGGTGTACTCCAAGAGTTTACACAGGTGGCTATCATATGGCCAGAAAGTGCAGAGGCATAGAACAACAGTCAGCTATCAGTACTTATTCCTTGTAATGCAGCAGTGCATTACATTATATGATATCACAAGGTAACTTTAGCAAGATACACAAATGTTTGTTCATTTTTTGCACTTTGTGGCTTTTGTCCTAGAGCTGAAGTGTCATTGTGTACAATATCACACAGAGACAGGGAGTGACTGTTAGCCCAAATGAAGAAACCAAGAAATAGAAACAAACAGTTGTCTTTTCTGACTGGGAAGCCATGTGTATTATGCTTGGCTTAGTTAAGTCCGCTGAGTGTGAACATTACAGTATTAAACCTATTGTGCTCACCTTCACGCATATGAATTTGTACTTGGAACCACTTTTAACATCAGCTTTAAGATAAGTGGAAACACGTCTGTATATACTATGTCACAGCCCATTTATTCCTAACGTCTCTCAAACTGTGGGCTGCTAAACCTCAGGCGAGGCTGTATGTAGGTGCACGTCTTGCATGAGGGACTATGGCACCAAAGAAACGATAAATATGTTCTCTCTTTGCCAAAAATGATGCCAAAATCTACTATGTGTCATCCAAGCTTAGGTGGTTACAGAACAGTTATCAAAAAAGCTATGTAGTCACTATTTTCTTGCTTCCTGTGAACCAGCTTTGAGGACATATTTCTTATTCATAGGGATAGTAATGAGAAATGCAGGCCAAGGCTGTGGTCACAGATTGTGAAGAGGAGGAATGGGTTACGCCTCTGGAGTGATATGTGGAAGTAACCTTCTGGTCTCTTTTGTATTCTTAACCATCAACATAATCTACAGGTGAGTGGTTGAGGGTCTGTCTTTGTAAATGTATATGAATTTCTTACATACATGTGATGTTGAAAAGTGTGTGCACATGTGGCCAAGATTAAAAAGCTTGCACACAAGTGGAAGTACCTATTTGCCCTCCCATGTACAGTACTATTTGAAGCATTGCATAGTGAAATGAGTGTATTTATTTCGAGTTTAAAATAGATAAGATCAGACCATTTGCAAAAATGTCTCTAATGTAGTACTGTCTGTCTCAACCATTTGTCTTGAATACGTTTAACTACAGGTATGATTGCTTTTGGCAGACATATACATATATTGCAATAATAATGTGAAAGGAACAGACTAGCATCTGTCTACAACATGCATTTATTGCTGTTTTTTCTACCTCACTGGTGGGTGATTTAAGCACATTCATAAATGTTAGACACTTTGCATTCAGCACCAAAACTAAAACACAAGGATGGATACATGGAAAAGCAGGTTGAATCACAGAGTGGAAATGCAGTGTTGTATATTGCGTCAAAACACACAAGATTTTGAGTTTTGTTGAAGGAAAACCTCTCAGCATAAAATTGTTACTCCTTGGTGTGTGTCTACATTGATCCATGAACCTCAGTGTTTATGAAATATGAATACTGACACCTAAATTGAATCTGTGCTCCCAGGGCAGCCCCAGGGTGGGACAATCATGGGCTGCTACAAGGGAGAAGCATTTTTTTGACAATCTGCTGAGCAGTAGAATGAGCTCCTGAAAACCCTTCATGTGGTGTATATGTCAGTAACCACAATTTGAATGTTTAACCCCCTGCATTAATTGCACAACCACTCTCACAAAAAAAAACATGTGGCTGTATTAAAAGGAAACTGTTGTTTGGTATACAAAGACGAAAACTGAAAATAAAACAAGTTTAATTAAAACCAAATGCTAGTACAGCCACATCATGTATTAAAGTCTGTCTGAGTCATACTATGGGTGTGTCTTTAGGCTGGTCTGATTCCCCTAGTAATAGACCAGCCTTAGCTGTTTCCTACTTTTCCACCTCCAAATACCAGACACTCTTCAAATCAGCACCTCAACCTTGTCTAAATTCAGGCCTTGCTTATCAAAAGAACCAAGGTGGGAGGTGACCCTTCAGCACTAACAAGGTCACCATGCTTTAGTTCCACCCGATGAATAAACACAGTGACAAGTAGTACATTAGTATTCGTCATTGTCAAACATGAGTAAAAATGTGAGTTGGAAGACTTGTGGATTTTCCAGATGTCTTGTTCATTCTGGCAGAGCTATCAAGTAACCTATTAACCTGCACTATATCACTCTGACTGCTCTACATGGCATTGTCAGTATTTTGTGTCAAAATTGCCTGTTAATCCATCTGTAGATGTCACTAAGTTTGTATATGTTACTAAGTGATTAATAACAGCAGTTATACTGTGTCAAAATTTACATGTGCACCTATATGCAAGAATATGGCATGTTGTAGCTTAACTTGGAAAAAGGTTGTCTTCACATTAAAGCAATACTTTAATACTACTACATTTTGGGAAATGGGTTTTTTGACTTTCTTATTTAGCAAGGTGAGAAGGTTTATGGATAAATTACAAAGCTACCTCTAACAGCTTGTTATCTGAGATTACTGTAAAGACTTAAAACAATAGGAAATACTAAATTGTCTCTGCCAAAATGTGACAAAATCTGTTAGTAAAGCTTTCTAAATACATCTTATGTTATTTGTTTCAGACTTCCAAAAGCTTAAACATAATGCAAATACATTTTCAGAGATTTTGTTATGTGCAGATGTTTTAGTGGTATTAGACATCTTTTCCAAAACTAATCCTCCTATAAAAACTAGCCTTTTAATTTCAGCATGCACTGGTCTCCCACTGAAAGAGAAAACACACAGTTTTAGCAGATTATACAGTTTTACAGCAATGAATTCTTACAAATAAAAAATAAGCTCCCTTGTGCTATAAATCTATTAATAAGTTTCAGGCTGACGCCAGCGTGCTAGTAATGCCAGTAAGGTTTGAGTCTGCATGCTTGCCTCTTCACCAGATTTGTTTGTCACTTCATGTGTCCATAATTACTGTAGTTACAATTCCACAAGATCCGCTTTTACCCATGGAGGAGGACAGGAGGTAAACACTGGGCTTTTCAAAGTCAGTAATTCCAGGACTTTATGTCAACTGACAAACACGTTTCCTGGAACAAAACACACCTGTTTTGGGTCACATGTTTTGAGCTGTACACTCATCAGCACCCTATCACACAACCAGTATAACCTATATGGTGGCTAGAAAAATTTCTTTCCTCAACCACTAATTGGATCGTGAGGTAACAGAACAAAACAGAAGCGCCGTTCACCACATGAAAAGTTTAGCTAATGGTTAAATTTAGACAAGAAAACACTGCAAAGTTGATGCCTGCATTTAAAGCCTCTGTGAAAATTTTGCCTCATCAATCAATACAACCCGAATTCCAGAAAAGTTGGGATGATCCTTAGATTTGAACAAAATAAAACTAAAAGACTTTCAAATCACGAGCCAATATTTTATTCACAACAGAACATAGATAGCATAACAAATGTTTAAAGTGAGAAATATTACAATTGTATACACAAAATGAGCTCATTTCAAATTTGATGCTTGCTACGAGTCTCAAAATACTTGGGACAGGGGCATGTTTACCATGGTGTAGCATCTCCTCTTCTTTTCAAAACAACTTGAAGACATCTGGGCATCGAGGTTATGAGTTTCTGGAGGCTTAGTGTTGGAATTCGGTCCCATTCTTCCCTGATATAGGTTTCCAGCTGCCAAAGAGTATGTAGTTGTCTTTGACATATTTTTCTTTTAATGATGCACCAAATGTTCCTTATAGGTGAAAGCTCTGGACTGCAGGCAGGCCAATTCAGCACCTGGACTCTTCTCCAAATAAGCCATGCTATTGTAATAGCTGCAGTATGTGGTTTTGCATTGTCCAGCTGAAATACACAAGGCCTTCCCTGAAATAGACGTCATCTGGAGGGGAGCATATGTTGCTCTAAAACCTTTATATACCTTTTGGTATTCATAGTTCCTTCCAAAAGATGCAAGCTGCCCATACTGTATGCACTTATGCATCCCCATACCATCAGAAATGCTGGCTTTTGAACTGAACGCTGATAAGACGCTGGAAGGTCTCTCTCCTCTTTAGCCCGGAGGACACAGCATCTGTGATTACCAACAAGAATGTCAGACTTGGACTTGTCTGACCATAGAGCACTTTCCCATTTTGAAACAGTCCATTTCAAATGAGTCTTGGCCCACAGGACACGACAGCACTTCTGGACCATGTTCATGTACCTTTTTGCATGATAGAGCTTTAGTTGGCAGTCTGAGGGCCCGAAGACCATGGGCATCTAATAAAGGTCTTTGGCCTTCTCCCTTACGCACAGAGACATCTCCAATGTCTCTGAATCTTTTGATGATGTTATGCACTGTAGATGATGAGAGTTGCAATGCCTTTGCAATTTGAGGAACATTGTTTTTGAAGTATTCCACAATCTTTTTATGCACTATTTCACAGATTGGAGAGCCTCTGCCCATCTTTACTTCTGAGAGACTCTGCCTCTGTAAGACAGCCCTTTTATAGCTAATCATGTTACAGACCTGATATCAATTAACTTAACTGCTTGCTAGATGTTCTCCCAGCTGAATCTTTTTTTCATTTTCTTGCTTTTTCAGCCATTTGTTGCCCCCTTGCCAACTTTTTTGGGACCTGTAGCAGGCATCAAATTTGAAATGCATTTAGTGGCTGAAGGTGTACAGTTTCTCAGTCTGAACATTAGTTATGTTATCTATGTTCTGTTGTGAATAAAATATTGGCTCATGTGATTTGAAAATCTTTTAGTTTTCATTTTGTTCAAATTGAAAGAAAATCCCAACTTTTCTGGAATTTGGACTGTACATCAAAATATTAAAAAATGAACAAATAAACAAACAAAACAAATTAGTTCATGAATAGCCTTGTGAGCTATTTGAGCTGATCATAGTGCCACAATTTCTTGACAACCTGGTCCCATCTGTGACACGCTTACTTTCTTTTATATTGTACTTTGTGCTTTACATGATTTGACTGCTGTAACAAGAAATACATGAAAAAAAATCATTCATTTGCCTGTCAATAACACCATCTACAAACATGCTATGATTGTTTTTCACAACAGAGGATCAAAACTAAGGTTTTGAAACACTGATGGAGAATGTATGATTTTTTAAAAAATTAATGTCAATCCTATCAGAGAAATCATTGGTCAGTTGCTAAAGGAGAGAAATGTGGTCTCTCTCTTTGATCAAAAAATAAATAAGTAGTATGTATTTCCATGTAAATGCAGATCTGTTAAGTTCAAATAACACAAGTGTTTAAATTATTATAAATTATTAATTTGTCTAATTTCGGGGATGATAATATATGTCTGAAATTGCTATTTATGTTCACAAAGACTAATTTTAATTTATGTTACTATTTTAAACCACTTTTAATTTTAAACAAAGTGATGGCAGGGAGGGGAAGCTATGGGATCTTTGTGTGCGTACTTCAGAAAATGCTTGCAAAGTTTATACATGTTTTTTTCCTGTATAGGCATTAGGAAATACTTTTTTCATTGTTATATTAAATGTAGAATAGATAATCAGATCCTTCTGATTTTCTTCAGGTTTTGTTACTTTCAAATGAACTCCCACATCACCTGTGGGTAATGTTTTGCAGAAGTTAGAGCTAAAGCTAGCTTAGGACCTCAGTGCATTACAGATTAGAAGTGTGTTGGGCAGCAGACAGGCAAACACATGGCAGGGTACTTAGACATATTTCTCTGGCTAAATTAACCTCTGCTCTGTGGTGCCCCCTCGACCCATCTCAGGGTCGGGTGAGGTCAAGCTATGGGCCTCAATCACGCATTGTCTGATCCTATCTCATCAACAGCTTTCATGCTTTTCATTGCCTTACTTATATTTTCTGTCTGGTTTCTATTTTTTTGCCAACAACATTTCCCTAGAAAGCTTGGCAGATGTTTTATTTTATTTTATTTTATTTCTTTGCCAAAAACACATGCATACAAGCATGTATTTTTTGTTTTCTGACTACAAAATCGGCTTAAACTTTGTAATACCCCTGATCCAGCATGCCTTCCACCACTGATTATCATTTTGCTTTAGTTTTTGCCAGTAATATGGACTGTCTGGAACTGCTTCACACAGTACTATGACAGGACAGATACATGGATTTACTGAGTTTGTATGTCATGGTCACCAAACAAACAGTTCAAGGTGCTTACAAACAGACTTAGCATGTTTTACCATCCATGATGATGTTTATTCCTGTGTAATTACAGGTTTAGAAGCTTACTTGATGAGTCAAGTATGAATGTTAAAAGAATAGAAATGCTTTAATCTTCTTTTATTTGCTTTACTGTATGATGTTGTCTGATTTGAGTTTTAGATATGTGAAGTATCCCACAGATCTTTGTGGACCTCGAGAAATATATATGATATGGTGCCAAGAGAGGAACTGTAATATTGTATGATGAGGTCAGGAGTGGCAGAGAAGTATGTGAGGGTGGTGCAGGACATGTGTAAAGACAACAAGACAGTTGTGATGTGTACGGTATGATACTACTGACACATGGGTTCAAAGTGGGATTACATCAGGGATTGACACTGAGCCTCTTCTTGTTTAGAATGGTGATGGACAGATGAAGTCAGGCTGGAGTCCCAGTGGACTATGATGTTCACAGATGACACTGTGATCTGTAGTGAGAGTAGGGAGCAGGTGGAAGATAGCCTGGAGAGATGGAGGTATACACTGGAGAGAAGAAGAACAAAAATCAGTAGAAACAAGACAGAATAAATGTGTGTCAATAAGAGAGTGGCAGGTGGAATGGTTAACATGCAAGGAATAGAAGTAGTGGAAGTGGATGAGTATAAATAGTTGGGGTCAACCGTCCAACGCAAAAGAGGTGAACAAGAGAGTGCAGGCAGGGTAGAGTGGGTGGAGACAAGTGTCCGGGTGTTTTGCTATAGAAAAATAGCAGCAAGCGTGAATAGAAAGGTTTACAAGACAGTAATGAGACCTCCTATGATGAATGGTTTGGAGATGGTGACACTGACAAAAAGACAGGAGGCAGAGCTGAAAGTGGTAGAATTGATGATGCTGAGATTTTTGAAGGGAGCGATCAGGATGGACAGGATTAGAAGTTACTACATCAGAGGGACAGCTCGGGTTGAGAGGTTTGGAGACAAAGTCAGAGAGGCAAGTCAGAGATGGTTTGGACATGTTCAGAGGAGGGAGAGTGGATATATTGGACAAAGGAAGTTGAGGATGGAGCTGCCAGGCAGGAAGAGAAGAGGAAGACCACAGAGAGGGTCCATGGATGCAGTGAAGGAGGACATGAAAAGGTCTGATGTGACAGAAAAGGATACTCAACAGGAGGCAAGAAGAAGAAGAAGAAAAACTATGATGATGATGATGATGATGATGAGGATGATGATGACTGAGCTGTCAAAATCGAGGGCAGTCCACACCTTACAATGTAATCAAGCCTCTATCAACAGTTATGTTAAGATGAAGTATTTTTATTTTATGCAGTTATTTAATAGCAGCTTAACCACTGCAGTATATGTGAGGACAAGGTGTGTGTGTGTGTATGTGTGTGTACAGTACCTTTATGCTATGTGCTTCTTAAACTATATTTGTACAGAAAAATTCACATACAATTTCACTGATGTTAAATATCTAAAACTAAAATGCGTATATTTATAGTGTTATATTCATATTATGTTATATTCTATCATTTACTATATACTTATATTTATCGCAAAATGTGCAGTATATAAAAGCCATGACATCAGTAGGGATTACTTCGTCAGAGTTCCATAAGAGTAAACAGACTACACACCAAGCTTCCTGTGTGACAACATTCAAGCAGGATTTTTCCCCACAGAATTGAGCTGAAGCTCTTGTGATACCTCCAGTTACAACCTTTTATGCCAAGCTGTCATTAATAGCAGAAAGGCACCCAAGGTTCCTGCCAACTGTGTAACACACCACCAGCACCACCAATGCTAAGCTGCCACAGCTGTCACAGCTAAAACCATGTCCTCTATTTTACTCCATGCAAGAGATATGCATCTACATGGTAGGAAAAGCTGAAAGAAGCAGACTGAAAAAAATCTGATCATGTTTCAGAGCATTATCCATAGATGATCTAATGACCTCCGCATCCTAAACCCAACCTGCAAACTAAGGATCCCACTCACACTTTTGCTCACTTTATGTGCTATTCCCAGCAGTAAAATGACAGAGGGAAAAGAATAGATTATAACATCACTCTGTAAGCATTTTGATATAAATTAGCATAAGGTAACAGAACTGAGGTTTGTCAAACTGAGAAAGCCTAATGGGCTGGTTACTGTCAGGGGTCATCATTTGGTTGAGGAAATGTCAGACATTCAATTCAGTTCAATTCAGCTTTATTTATATAGCCTCAATTCACAACAAAAGTCACCTCTAGGCACTTTACACTGTATGGCAAAGATACTACAGTGTTAAAGAGAAAACTCCAACAAACAGATGATCCTCTATGAGCAAGAACTCAGCAACAGTGGGAAGGAAAAACTCCCTTTTAACAGGAAGAAACTCCCAGCAGAACCAGGCTCAGGGAGGGGCAGCCATCAGCCTCAACTGGTTGGGGGTGATAAGACAGAGAAGAGAGAAAGGAGAGCAAAGAGAGACACAGACTATGGGAGAGAGAAGACAACATTCAATGACAGCAGTAACAAATAAATGCATGGGGAGTGAAAAGAGGTGGGTGGAGAAGAAATGCCCAGCACATGATAAAGAAGCTCCCCAGCAGCCTAAACCTATTGCAGCATAACTAAGCCCCAACTATAAGCTTTATCAAAAAGGAAAGTCTTAAGCCTGATCTTAAATGTAGAGAGGGTGTCTGCTTTCCAAATACAAACTGGGAGCTGGTTCCTAAGGAGAGGGGCCTGACAGCTGAAGGCTCTGCCTCCCATTCTACTTTTAAAAACTTTAGGAATCACAAGTAGGTCTGCATTCTGAGATACATGTGGTTGAAAGGGTTGTATTTGGCTTCACTGGTGCTCTGTTGCTAATGCAGCTCTCTTCACACATCATACTGTAGCTGTTCAGAATATCCTTACCCTATATTTATTTCACTTCAATTATAATCATTTACATAGGTCTCAAGGTGCTTTATCAATACAGCTAAAATGTAAAGAGCCTCTATGTGGTCAGGCTTAAATACTAAGTGCCATAAGTTTATGCTAAACTTTACTGAATCTTCTGCTTTCAGAAATGCTCATAAATCTTCGAGATAAACCAATGTGTTGTCTTTTGATGTGACCCAGAACAGACCAGCTGGAAAGCACCTGTGATTCATGCAACTATGTACACATCTCCAGCAGAACCCTACTGGGCCTAGTGAAGCAAAATAAATAGCTATCTCTGGTCCATTTTACTTTTCCCAAGAGTCCAGAGAGGACAGAATACTCAGTGATGACTTTCTGAGCAAGGAGAATAGTGTTTTCTACAACGTGCTCTTTCAAATTCATTCAGCTGCATGCCAGATGACTTATAAACTATACCTTTTGAGGGTAGTGAGTTTAATATAATTAAATAGGAAGAAGAAGTAATCTCACACACCATCGTATTATTCCATTTCTACAATGCATGCAATTTTGGCAGATTTTTTCTGCTCTTTCTTTCTTTCTTTCTTTCTTTCTTTCTTTCTTTCTTTCTTTCTGTTATTTTTGTAAGTATAAGAATTTCTTCAGTGCAGTAAAAACAGCTGTAAGAATGATTTTAGCTTCTCTTCTCTCTCCTACTTTGTCACTTATATTGTCATTTTTTCCACTGAGCATGCTAGTTCTGTATGTGTGTGTGTGTGTGTGTGTGTGTATGTGTCAGGGCAGTCCTTTTGAGTCATCCATGGCCTTGGCTGAGAGTCAAAGGGAGGTGTTATTTTTCCATCAGGCTAAGTTGAATTTTAGAAAGAAGCCCGCCTTAGCCACCAGAGGGAAGTCATGCACTGTTTTAAAGGTATGACTCCAATGCCAAAAGCAATTTTATCAGGGACATTTTTGTATGGTCTGTGATAACACGATCAGATTGCGTGTTGTATCTTGAAATATGTTTGAAGGCTAAAATGGGGATATAAACCATCAAAAATGCACCAATACATTTACATAAGTGTATTCTAAAAAACAATAATGGCAAGATCAGAATAAATCAAAAATCAGAATACTTATAGGGGGAATTCACATGGGTTATTAAAAAACAATAATAACAAAAAACAAAAAGAGCAGGGATTAATATCTATATGTTTACATATACTGCTATTGACAGTTGCTTGTATATTTATATGGTCACTCTAAACAGCCATCTCTTTTCAGAAGAAAGTATGATTTTTCTCCCAGCTGACGCCATCAACACTAGGAGCCCTAAATAATGTTCCCTTTGAAGTGAAACTGTTTGTACTGAAACTCATGAGGTCCTACAGCCACAGTTGTATTGACTACAGAGGTCAAGGTCATGTCCCAGGAGAGCCGAAGGCTTGACTGACCTTTGACTTTGGACCAAAGGTGTCAATAGAAGCTCCACAGTGATAAAACAAGTCTATTGATGTATTGAACTGCAGCTTCAGGATCTTAATATTTATATCAAACACCTTTATGGCCATATGCTGTAAGAACAGTTGGAAGATACATTTTTCCATGATCAATGACAATGTATTTTGGTATCATACCCACCAGAGGGCAGTAGAACAACATAGATAATATTTTGTCACAGGCTACACTGTCAAAGCTTCAAGAAATTATTTTTACAAATAACTTTTACTTTTTTCTTCTCATTTTTTATTTTATTATTATTGATTTCATTTTTTGTGGCTTTGCTTGAGTTGCATGTGTCAAAAGGCCAAATTCAAATGTTTGTTTAACCAGGAGCTCATATCAGCATGCAAATACAACAACTAGGCTTCAGTTTGAGACGGTAGGGATCTAATGTTTTATTCACAACACATCACCCATCAAGGTCTTAATATCAACTTACAGTAATTCCTCTACTGCCTGAGGCACACCAGAGTACACAGCTTCACTTTTTCAATACACACCATAAGATGCACTTGGGCTGTCTTTTTAAACCCCATTGATTTTTAATATCTGTTATGTTGATCACTTCAGCTATAAATCATTAATTAGCCAGTTTTCTATGTCAGATACTTTTCTAGATAGAAAAAAGAATTGCACAGCACCAAATGAATCCCAATATTGATGATAAATTACACAAGTGAATGAAAGTTTTCCTCATTAATATTAAAAAACATCAGGAAGGTATTTCAAAATCTTATCTGATAATCTACACTACATGAGTTCATAATATACCATGAGAGCAGAAGGGTGTAGTATATTAAAAAAAGATTTAATGAAACTCAGCATTTTATGAAGAGACATTTATTAGATCAGTAGAATACATCACCACCATCATCATCATCATGTCAAAAAGCAGCAAGAGCAGCACTTAATTTCCTCAGAGCTGCTGTATGGGCAAGATAGGTCCCCCACATTTTCTCTTTATAATGATGATCTTATCATATATGCACATCCACAACTGCTGTTTGACTTGATTTGTGAGCCTAAAATCTCCTGAGGCTAACTCCAGCTGTTCCTCATCTTCCTGTGTCATGGCTTCCAAAAGCAGATGGAACTCACAAACACACACGGTTATCTGGCATACTAATGAGTTGCAAAGTTCAACTGGTTATTTTCCAGTGTTGTTCACTGGTCTGTGGAAATTGCAGTTCATAAAGAGATTATGTTTAGTTCTTGTTTATATCAAGTATACAATTTAGAGTCCTGACAGAAATCGTATGTACAGCTTTGAAATGTTACTATTGTGCACTAAGTAAGCAAACAACTTGACGTCAGACTAGTATATCATTGCTATAGCAAAACAGGAACACTATAATAGCACTGACATGCACTAGGAGTGCTAGGTGTCATACTTGTCATACAGACAAAAAGTATTTATATTTACATGACGTTCACAGCTACATTCCAGGTTTGTGTTTGTGTGGATATTGTTCATAGTCTGAAGAAAAAAAGGTTTTCATGTTACATTTGTGAAGTGAAACTATCACGCTGCTCTACCTGTGAAGAATATGGATATGAAGCAAAAAATGTGAAAGAAAAACACAGTATAGATCCTGGCTTATTGCTCAGTGCTTTTGATATGTAATGCATATGATACTATAACAAAACTTGTGATAGTGAACTTCCAGTCCTCCTACAGTTATTTGTTTAGCTTGGTCCTGTAAGTCAACTTAAATCCTGCACATGAATAAAAAAATGCAAAATGTACAGAAATGTATAACAATAAATACACAAGTATAGGAAACAAACTGTGTACATGGTATAATTAAATAAGCATGGAAGAACTCAGAATGAGATTTGGCACACAGAAATGACACACCTGGCAGCCATCCATATACTCTGAAGTGACACTGAACTTTGAATGCTGAGGGTTGAAAGAATCTGCTGATCTAAAAACAAAGAAAACAAAATAAAACCAGTCTTTGCTTTGGAAGCTTATCTAGGAATAAGACACGCAGACAAGTACAAAACCTTTCTGTTTCTAACTGTTTTTGACAAATATTATTTTAAATAAATTTCTACATGTGGAAACATGAAGCAACTTCACAACTGCAAGCCATTCCCTTTCAGACAAGGAGACATTATAGAATACAGTATTTACACATTTTAGTTACATAATTATATTTGTTTGAATGAATGATAAGTGTTCCTCCCAGTTTCCTGCAGTTTTCGGGCATTTTTCTTTCTCACGTTGACTGATTTGTCCATTTATAATACCAAAAATCGCCAAATATTTAATATTGTCCTTTCCGTGAGCTTCACTTTTTCTTGTTGTTGTAATTCCACTGCATGTCCATTTATTTTTTTTCATACACTCTCACCTACTCTTTTTCTTATTTCTGTAGCAGAAATTGTCAGGTATTTATCTGCACACTGACAAAGAAATCTAGCTACCATACCACCTAAGTGTCATTGCCACATCCATCTCTTTAATGAGTCATTCATTTCTATACGGTGGGGATATGTCATGCTGTAGAATTCAAGCCACAGGGGCCAACTGAGATAATATGCTCCAATGGTCTGGCGTGATACAACATCCTGATTCCTTCAGTCCTTCATAGTGGTGAACTGTAAACGTGGCTTCCCACACACAGAACTCTCCAGCTGGCAGATCAGGGCAGCATTTACTTTTTGAGGTTTAACTTTTCTTTTTCCAGTCTTTGTGGAAGAAGCCTGCATCTCAGAATGAAGAATAAAAAGAGGATGAGGTTACTGAATGAGAACTGGGTGTGGTTCAAAGTCTCAGTGCTAAAAGTCAAAGTTTATAGGTCACACACTTCGGGGTGCCCGCTCCAGTTCATGGGTCCTGCGGTTGCGTCCCTTTTGCCTCTCTTGCAGGTGTTTCCACTTGGCTGCCAGCCCTTGAGCATGCATGTGATTGTGAGGATTCACAATCTTCTCCTGCTGTTGCTGATGCATTTGCACTTTCTGTACCAGGTGAGCTTTTTGCCTCTTGTGCTTCTTCTCCCTTTTCCAAACCTGCTCGCAGAACTCATCCACACTATTCAGGGTTGGGTGATTGACCAATGACAGGAAGTCTCTGTACCAGAGCTTTTGGTTGGGAGTCTCTCTAGAAGAGGAAAAATCATGGGCGGGGACGCTGGCTGCCTCTTCATCTCGATGTAGAAGATCTTCTAGTCGCTCTGTGTCAATTACCTCTAGGTTAACCTTTAGAACTGTTTGCATGAAGCCATGTTCCACTGCCTGGCACAGATAAAGGCCTGAATCCTTCTTGGTAAGCATGCGAATCAGGAGGCCCTGCTCTGTGTGGATGAAGCGCTCCTCTGATCTGATCTAGTGAGTGAAAGAATTAGTGGTGATAGTGGCAGAGTGGAGGACCAAGAGAGAAAGACAGGCAAAAATACATTCAGCATATGAATTCCATTAAATCATGCTGTCCCAAAAAATCTAATCAACTATTCTGCACTCTGACATCTGCACACTGAATTAACAATTCCAGGTACTTCCATACAATATGATCATACTGTAATAAAATGGAAGGGTTAAGAGAAATCTATCTATCTATCTATCTATCTATCTATCTATGGAATTGACACTTAATCATTCTCTGTGATATGTATAAAATTACTGGGTAGGCGCAGTTTATTCTTAATTTGTATCAAGATTTCACGTGGAAACGATTAAATGACTTTGAAAAATGTGTGCAATATCAGTGTGTGGATGGCTGGAGATTCAAGTCTTAAAAGTAACTTCTGCATTTAAGTTTGTGGGAAAACATAAGTAAATTGAGTCAGAACTGGTTGATATTGCTCATTTAATGACTGTGATGCGGTCATTAAGTGTGGAGTGTACAAAAAAGAACAACTTCTGCAGAATGTCAATGCTGACTGTGTTAGCAAGAAGAGGATTTGTTTGGACAGTAATTTAGACTTTCAGGGCATAAAATGCACATATCAAAGCATGACCCCTACAGTGAGGGCTTATGGCAATGCTGTTATGATGTGGAGGGCATTTTCTGGCAAGATTTGGAACCCCTTGTCCCTTTAGAGGTAAGGGTCAATCCAAACATTTCTGATCTGATTGGACTAGTATTTATTAGTATGCCAAAGGACTATCGGATGATACCAAATGGTTTGCTTACAATACAAATGTAAACTATATGGCCTTCCAAGTCATCAGATCTTAACCCATTTAAATATCTACGGGAGTGTCTAGAGAGTACACCAAAGGAGAGACAATGCTATCATCAAAACACCACATACTCTTGACCTAAAGGAGTATCTTTTGTGAGAATGGCATTCCATCCCTTCAGTAGAGTTTCAGAGACTTGGAGAATCAATATGAAGCTGTTGTGGCAGCATGTTAGCAAGTACATTTTTGATCCAATTTGTTGGTTTTTAGATGTTTTAAAATGTTTTTTTTATTTCAATTTGTTACCTGTATTATGTGTTAACTAATGCAATCTCTCTTTATTTTTTCTGTCTTATTTATCTTCTGTCTTGAAAAACTGTGTCTGACTCTATTTCAAGATATAGAAATAAAATGTAATAGTTATGTGGTGAGGTGGTGCCAACCTCCTGTTTGTGGTCATCAGTAGTACGTTGATACTGCCAATATGTTGTGGCTCTCTGGGACTTGGGACTACATTCCAGGAAAGTACTGCTGTTCTCCACACCATACACAGTTTTATCCAGGATGGTTGTCTGTCCACTTAATTCATCTGGAAAATAAAAATATTTCATTTGGATATTGCTGGTTTTGGTATGATGAAAAATTGCGCAATCTGTTTTACAGAAGAAAAAAATCAGAAACAGCTCTCTGAAAACAGTTTGTAACTTTTAAATGGCGCTTTGCTTTCTGGTTCACTCAGTGATGAAAAAGAAAGGAATGCTTCTTCAGTTACGGCCTGTGTAAGAGGATTGCATTTTTCATTATCTGTCACAAAATTCAGTTTCTTTTCTCGTCACACTCAATTATGAAAAGCACATGAATCGGCAGCACCCACCACAGTGGTACTTACTATGGCAGTAGTATATTTTGTTGTTTGTATCTTTGTGACAAAATTTTGCTTTCTCAAATTGATAGCCTTTGATAACACATTTTCTTTGCCTATTTTAGTTAAATTAAATAGATGCACCATTAAGAGAGTGAGTTAGTATATTAGATCAGTCCTGCTTTTGGACTAAGGCCATTTACAGTACATTAGATTGCAGGGCGACAGAGAGGAGGCTTGAAGAAATCTTTACCATGCTAATTACATACTTCACATCGGCTGGCCCTAATCTTTAAACCACCAGAAACACATAAAACACACAGATACAATGCCACACACATTCAGCTAGCTTTTCTACTCACTGGATCATGCCAGAAAAGGTCAATGTCTGCAACATTTAAGACTAATATGCTTTGATTGTTATTTTTCTTTTTTGTATCACAACATAAGATGATTTTTAAGTCATAAAAGAACTATATTAGTGCACCTTGGTGTTGCAGATCTGAGCACTGTGTAAGTGGGTCTCCATTTCTGATGTCTTGTCTCCTTGTTCTCCTGCAGAAACAAAAACATAAACATTTTCACAAGTCGTGTGTGTGTGTGTGTGTGTGTGTGTGGTGTGTGTGTGTGTGTGTGTGTGTGTGTGTGTGTGTGTGTGTGTGTGTGTGTGTGTGTGTGTGTGTGTGTGGCGGACCCAAAGGCAGGACTGCGGTAGACAGGTTCTAACAAAAAGCGAGCTTTATTTCAAGCTGATAAAAATACACAATGCAGGCAGTGGCAAACTTACCTAAACTGGGAAGTCTAAACTACAGGCAGACAGGATCGCAGGGGCATAGAAGCCTGGGCAGAGTAACACTAGGAACAGACGGACTAGACAGGACACACCAAGACCAGGAACCATGGGAGACTGACGACCAGACCAGGAGCTGAGGGAGATAGGGGAATAAATA
>VUQH01014662.1:0-10695 GCA_015106775.1 Etroplus canarensis
TAGCAGCAAGAGTGAAAGGGAAGGTTTACTAGATGGTAGTGAGACCTGCTATGATGTATGGTTTGGAGACGGTGGCACTGACAAAAAGACAGGGGTGGAGCTGGAGGTGGCAGAACTGAAGATGTTGAGATTTTCCCTGGGAGTGACCAGGATGGACAGGATTAGGAATGAGTACATCAGAGGGACAGCTCATGTTGAGAAGTTTGGAGACAAAGTCAGAGAGGCAAGGCTGAGATGGTTTGGACATGTTCAGAGGAGGGATAGTGGATATATTGGACAAAGGATGTTGAAGATGGAGCTGTCAGGCAGGAGGAGAAGAGGAAGACCACAGAGAAGATTGATGGATGTAGTGAGTGAGGACATGCAGAAGGTTGGTGTGAGGGAAGAGGATGCAAGGGATAGGATGAGATGGAGGCAGATGATCCGCTGTGGTGACCCCTAACGGGAACAGCCGAAAGAAGAAGAAGAAGAGTAGTAGTAGTAGTAGTGTTGTTGTTGTTATGTAGGCATGACACTCTGATTGGGGCCTGACCCCCCTAAAGGGCTGAGATATATGACCCTGGAATTAAGAAGAAAAAAGACCTGACCAGATAAAAAACTTGTTTGTTTGTTTATTTAAGTTTTGAACCAATATGTATTTGTTTGGTACATTCATGACCAATCCGGTGACGTTGACCATTGGCGCCATCTAGTGGCCGGAACAGTTACAGCAGTGGAGTTGCTGTTAAAAAAAACACGCTTGTGCAAAAAGTACTTTTGTACAAAGTACTTCCGGTGGGGTCACGGACTAGCCTTTATGTGCGGATTTTTCTCTTGTTCCCCAGCGGATGTTTTACCCCCATGTGAGCTCGTTCTCGGTGTTTTTACGTTTTTCCTGAGGATAATTTTCCTTAACGGCCGCTTTACCCAACCGCTCGCTCACTGAACGACTTTTACGACGCGCTCGGACAAGAGAGGCAAAAGAGGAAGCAATAGCCAACCATCTTTCTTCTCCTGCCAGCAATAACAAGAAAGCGACAAGGCTCGGCTGAAGTGGAGCTGGTGTAGTTTGTGATTTATTGTCTGTTTTATTCCGGATAAAGGACTTGGGTTTATCCCCTCCGTGTTAGGGCAGATAAAGGCTCTCGGACACTGAGCTCTCCTCCCCCTCCGGCAAGCCTGGAAGTTTCCGACCAGAAGACTGACTGTTAAGAATTAGTAATCCCGTTTTTTCATGTTTCCAACAGGTTTATCTTCCCCTAATCCCCCACCACCGCCAACCCAGGAGGCTAGACCCGCGGCTACTGATGTCAAAAACGACAGTGGTAACATCACATCTACGAAGAAGAGGAAAATAAACGGCTCCGAGAGGGAAGACACTAGTGACACGATCTCCTCTTCGCCTCCAAAGACCCTGAATTCCTCCTCTTCCTCCTCTTCCTCCTGCTCCCCCACACCGCTGCACATTCAGAAGAAGTTGAGATTTGAGGATTCAGTGGATTTCATTGGACTGGATGTGAAAATGGCTGAGGAGGCTGCTTCGTGCTCCAATAACAAAAGCAAAGCCATGTTCCTGCCCGGCGGCGTGGGGCACCATGCAAACGGACTGACGAAAACCGCAGGATCCGGCACCTTCTCCAGCAGTAAACCCGGTGCTGCCAAGAAACTAGTCATCAAGAACTTCAGAGGTAGACACTGGTGGATGATGTGATCCAAGCTCCACAAAAAAAAGAAAACACTGACAGCAACCCACACCTTAAACTTACAAGTCCCTGCTACAGCGTAATGAAGTGGACAGCACATTTAACAGACTAGATCTGATTCTGAACAGTCTTTAGGTGCTAAAATAATAATTTAGATGATACAGGACCAAAAAAAAATAAGGCCTTGTCAAACTTGGGGGGGAATTATGTATATCCTTGATTAATTATGCTGGAATCAATAATAAGTTAGTATAGGGATACTTAAGAAACATACGCACAAAATTAGAAACAGAAATCAGGCTTCAAGACAACCAGTAGCCTGGGACCCTTGAAATTTGCTAGACAAGGGATTTTTTTCACATTAAAATACCAGTAAAAGTGCTTGAATATGAAGAAATTTACATGATAATTAAGACACTACAATAAAAGCTGTCTGTATGCAAATAAATTGCTAGACTTTCAAATTTGGCAGGTTTCTTGCGAACTTGTAAAGCCATCGTCTTTTTCCATCCGTGCTACCTGCTGTAGTTATCATACAGATTTATAATATAAAATATTCATATTCTTATAGAGTAAACTAGCAGTACATACAGTAATTAAATTGGCACACTAAGTGTGATCTACTGGCCCAGTGGGACTTGATGAAAGTAAGGGAAAAATGACTTGTTTCAATTGACAGATGGGTTTAAGGTAGAGTACATCAGAGATTGGTTCTAAACCCCTTCTTGTTTGCGGTGGTGGTGGACAAGATCAGGGAAGAACTTCAGTACACTATGATGTTTGTAGATGACATTGTAATCTGTAGTGAGATTAGGGAGCAGGTGGAAGAGAGCCTGGAGAGGTGGAGGTATGTACTGGTGAGACGAGGAATAAAAGTCAGTAGAAACAAAACAGAATACATATGAGTGAGACAGATGGAATGGTGTATGTATATGTATGCAGGTAGTAAAGGCAAATAAGTTTAAATATCTCAGGTCAACAATCCAAAGCAATGGGCAGTGCACAAACAAGAGAGGTAAAGGAGAGAGTGCAGGCAGGGTGGAGTGGGTGGAGATGAATGCCAAGGCTGCTTTGTGACAGAAGGATAGCAGCAAAAACAAAAGGGAAGGTTTACAAGATGGTAGTGAGACCTGCTATGATGTATGGTTTGGAGACGGGGCACTGACAAAAAGACAGGAGGTGGAGCTGGAGGTGGCTGGGTTGCAGATATTGAAATTTTCCCTGGGAGTGACCAGGATGGACAGGATTAGGAATGAGTACATCAGAGGGACAGCTCATGTTGAGTGGTTTGAAGATAAAATCATAGAGGCAAGGCTGAGATGGTGAAATAGTGGATATTTTGAACAAAGGATGTTGAAGATGGAGCTGCAAGGCAGGAGGAAAAAAGGAGGACCAAAGAGAAGGGTCATGGATATAGTGAAGGAGGACATACAGAGAGTTGGTGTGAGGGAAGAAGATGTAAGGGATAGGGTGAAATGGAGGTACATGATCCACTGTGGTGACCCACCAAAGGGAGCAGCCAGAATAAAGAGAAAATCTCACTAAGTATAGATATTCTTCACTCACTCTCTTTGTAAGGACAGAAGAGAAAGAGTGTTGTATCTTATAGTTGAAACACTATCAGGTTTTATGTTGTAAACAGATGAGGTGCAGTGTGCAGGAAGAGAAGCACTCATTGGTCAATATGTGAGGAAATATAGGACTATTTTTCATCTACTCATAATTTATATAATTCACACAGCCTGTCGTATTATGACTGAATGTGGTGCTGAGACATGTTGTTAATTGTCAAATAAGTTGCTGGAAAGCAAAATAATGGCGAAATGCATGTGTATATGTGGAAAGCATATTCATCAAGTTATCGATATTAATATTTGTGCCATGAAAATCAATACCAGCTTCAGTCCCAAAAAATCTGTTATTTGTCAGGCTCTGATTATTTTTGCTTGTTTAGTTTTTTATGTTACTTATTCCAACTTTATTTCCAGGAGAACAAAGAACTCAGAACTCAAGTGATAACAAAAATGAAGTCTTTAAACTTAAAACATAGCTAGTGCAAACTTAACATGTAACACAGCTGAAAATTGGCAATGTGAGAGCCATATATCAGTCATATATCACTCCACTCTGAACAGACTAAAATGAGTTTTTAACACACTAAAATTCATGTTGTGGCACTGTAAAAATCAGCTGTTAAAGTTGTCCAACAAACAGTAAATAAAGTATAGGATTAGGTGCAATAAATGCATGTATGCAGATTAATATTTAAACCGTATTTGAGTTTAAGACAACCAGACAATAAACATACAGGAACAGCAAATACACCACCAAAAAAATCAAACAGCAAATAGAGTAAACAGGTAAAACTTTAAAGAAGTTTAAGCTTTAAAATCTCCTTAAAGAATCACAAAGTGAAATTTCAAGAATATTTGTGCATTTTTCAGTTGAAGTGCTGCCATTGATTGTGTAGTGTGTTTGAAAAATTTAATTTCTCATGTCAGCTTAGTTTGTCTTCTACATGGTGTTGTCATCCCACAGCCCAATCTCTCAGCAAAAATGTGAAAAACCCGAGAAACAGCAGTCTGTTTGTTCGTGTTCATGGACACGAAATGTCAGATTTTTGGCAACAACATGACTTTCTAACTAATGTATTTCATTTTGAAGTATGTTTTGCGTCTGCACATATGCTGATCACACAAAACAGAGAGCCATCCCCAGAGTTACTATGGTTGTACTTTTTCTCATTAACTATTTTATTTTAGCTTTGAGTTAAATATTTTTCAGTTCAATTCCATTTTGGTTAGCTTCTGGACTGAATTTACTTGTCAGTTTAGTTAGTTCAGCAGTTGACCCTCATCAAGGGGTTGCCATAGCAGAAGAATCCACATCTGTGATTTGGCACAGATTTTATGCCGTATGCCCTTGTTATGCAAACCTCCCAATTATCTGAGCTTGGGATTATGCTGGATTGTGACCCCTTAGGCTGGACTTGTGACGTCCCTGTTTTTTTCTTATCAATAATCACATATTTTAAATGAAAAATGTTTTAGAAATGGTACAAATAATGTGAAAAATCTGTGACATGTGAGTGGCAAAATGATTCACTTCACCTCCAACCCACAAAATGTGGATTGTTTTTCCTCCTTTTAAAAGTGGAAAATCTTGATTTCATGCCAGTGGGCACAAATAGTACATATGCGACTCAACAGATGAAATATTGTGTTGAAGGACACAAAAATAAGGGTGGGAAATTCATATCCAGGAACACAGTTCAGTAAATAACTGGTCATGACTATTTCACAAACTATGTTGCATCCCACCCAGTCTACACTCCAGTTTAGAGTAAAAAAAATTCTCACCAGTAAAAATTATAGAAAGCTGTTGATTAAAAAAATAAATAAATATGAAAAGCAGTTTAAAGACATCCCCTTTTTAAAGACTAACTCTAACACTTCTCCTTGATTGACTGGGTATGAATGGTTGAAAATCAAGACTAACGAACAGTAGCAGTCAAGTTTAATGATGTCACTCACTTGTTATTTGTTTAATTTAATCTCAGTATTATCCAGCTATACTATAAGTAGAAGCAAACACATTTACGTTAAAATAGCTCTGTTGTCAGCTTTTCCTGCACAACAGAGTTTTTGGCAACTCCCAGAAAAGTTTTAGTCAGAGCCAAAAATCATCAGCATTGCAGTAAAAACAGGTTTTAACAAGTTTTGCTAATTGGAGTTTAATTCACAGACTATGCTTGCCCATAATCAGTCCATTTAGTATGAGTGATACTGGTGACAGAGTTCAGTGTTTTCAGAGCTGCTTCTGTTTTGTTTTGTTCACAGAAAAGCCCAAGTTGCCTGAGAACTACACACAGGAGACCTGGCAGAAGCTGAAGGAGGCAGTGGAGGCCATACAGAACAGCACGTCAATCAAGTACAATCTAGAGGAGCTCTACCAGGTATCAGGACAGACCTGCTGATTGGCTGGTCTGCCAGCAACTACTTTGCTGGTATCATTTTCATGACAGTTTCATTTCTGTCCCCTCAGGCTGTGGAAAACCTCTGCTCCCATAAGATCTCTGCCAAGCTCTACAAACAGCTGAGGGCCGTGTGTGAAGACCACATCAAGGCACAAATTGATCAATTCAGAGAATATCCTTTTACGGTCTCACTCACTGAATCTTATAAGTTATTGAGAGTGGATAGGGCATTAATATAATCTGCTATAAACTCTTAAGTTAAAATCCACTGTTGACTTAACTTCTTTCTCATGGATGCCCTGGACAGCGTGCTTTTCCTAAAGAAAATTGACAAGTGCTGGCAAGACCATTGCAGACAAATGGTATGTTTTATAGTGTCAGAACATTAAAAACTGCAGAACGCAGCATCAGTTTGTTTTTCATGTTTAAACAAGGTATTCTGTTGATTTATTGAAGATGTTGAGATTTTCACTGGGAGTGACCAGGATGGACAGGATTAGAAATGAGTACATTAGAGGGACAGCGCAAGTTGAGGAGTTTAGAGATAAAGTAAGAGAAGCTGAGATG
This sequence comes from Etroplus canarensis, assembly GCA_015106775.1. NCBI lineage: Eukaryota > Metazoa > Chordata > Actinopteri > Cichliformes > Cichlidae > Etroplus > Etroplus canarensis. The sequence continues at coordinate 6,226 of VUQH01014662.1, forward strand.
GTTTGGACATGTTCAGAGGAGGGATAGTGGATATTTTGGACAAAGTATGTTAAAGATGAAGCTGTCAGGCAGCAGGAGAAGAGGAAGACCACAGAGAAGGTTCATGGATGCAGTGAAGGAGGACATGCAGAGGGTTGGTTTGAGGGAAGAGGATGCAAGGGATAGGGTGGGATGGAGGCAGTTGATCCACTGTGGCGACCCCTAAATTGAGCAGCCAAAAGAAGAAGAAGAAGAATTCTGCTGATTTATCATAGCATTTGAGAGCTTGTGAATAAATGATTAAAGCAAAGATTTAGAAATAAAAGAAGCAGAGACATTTCCAGAAGTGTAACTCGAAGGCACCTCCCATTGGTCACCCCTCACCCCTTGCCCTGTAAATAGACTGTTATGCAAATATCACATCTTGGATTTTGAATGAACTAAGTTGTGCAATGCCAGCAAGCAACCAGTCCAACAGAGTGAGACAAACATGAGGGTGTTGGGCTGAAACTGGCACAGTCACTGTTTCTTTGTGACTTAAATCACACACTTAACAGTTCAAGTGGAAGTGATCATGGTCAGTTCAATGTGGTTCTAAAAACAAGCATAAACACCACATTGAACTGAGTAAACAAAAGGCAATTTACAGACAGCAGTATGCAGGAGTTGCATCGATGCTACCAAAGTATTTCCCAGCAAAATGAAAGAAACAAACAAGGCCAGGAAATAGTTCAAATAATAGTAGTCAATTTATAACTTGGGACATAGTCTTTAAATGCCATCATGAAGCAAATAAACAAGCTCTGGTATGTGACCACAAAAAATCCAGCCCAAATAGGAATATAACAAGTATTTAAGGTGCTGGTTCACAGCGCATGATGACAGTTCACATATTCAGAGAATGTCATGAGTTAGCAGTTACCTCCATTAATATCCACAAGCCTACTCTTTGCAGTGTAGCAAAGCCTTCCAAAAACACTGTGACTGCAAATGTCTATGATTTAAAAGGTTACAACATCGCTTGTAACCTCAGTTGGTTAACAACAGTTGTACAACACACTACTACTACTAATACTGCTAACAGAAAGAAGGCTGATAGTTGAAGTTTTTTAGATTTGTCTCATGATTGTAATAACAAATGTTATTGCTCATAGAGTTTAATAGTGGTTAAAATTTAAATCATAATTGCTCTCAAACTTGTCTTGCAGGTAGTTTGTTTTGCTAACTTAAGAAAACTCAGACTTTTCATTTTATTTCTTCTGACTAAAGTTATGTTTTTCTTTTATATTAATGGATTTGTAGGCCTCTGCCACAGAGGCACTATGTTTTTGGGTTGTCCATCTGTTCGTCATAAATCTTGTTACTGCTGCAGGAGCTGACTTCTTAGCTGGATCTTTACCAAACTGTGTGTTCAATACCTGTGATGGATAGAAGATGCAGTAGCATTTATGAGATTGTGGGTCTAAAGGTCAAAGTCATACAGAGTCATGAATGAAATTATTGTTACCATCATAGGAGCTTACTGGGCTGCTGGATCCGATTGAAATTTGGTTTATTTAATTTCCGTGACAAGTAGAAGAACTCATAACATTTTAGACTTCATGGAGTCCTCAGTGAAAATGTAGTTAGCACTGTAGGAGTTGACCGGACTCTTGGATCCTTGTCCATGCTTGTATGGTCAATAGCCATTATAGGTAGAAGAATTAATAACATTTTTGAGGTCCGTGCATCCATCCGTCTGTTACATTATTTACCTCTACAGGAGCTAATTTGCTTGCTGGATCCTTTCCAAACTTTGTATGGTTAATACTTATGTTAGGTAGAACATCTGTTTATAAGATTTTGAGGTCAAAAGTTAAGGTCAGACAAGGTCAGATTTAAGGCGGAGGCATATTGGCTGAGTTCTAGGCATTTAATTTGAGCATGTTTTATACTTGCTACCCGTAAGTAATCCTTTTGATTTGATATTTCTTGGTTCAGAATGAGCCTTTGGGGGGCAACTAAGCACATATGCATGATTGGACTGGTTACAGCTAAGGTAGTGAGTATAGAAATGCATGGAGTTTTCTTGTTCTCTGTTTTTCTCTGGTGCTATTACATTTTCTATGGTATCATGTGTAGGTTATACTGCCCATCATAAAGAGGAAGGCAGACATTTTGATAAAGTGTTCTCATATTTTAATAACCTGCAGGCAGCAGTCTGTTACAATAAGATAGAGGAACATGAAGGGTGTGGCCTGGCATATGCATCCATGAATTGCACACCTTCTGTTAAAAAAGTGAAGTTTCAAACTCAGTTCAAGATCAGGGTTATTTCCTTAGATTTTAGTCATGAAGACATGATACAGCTATTTCCACAGGTTTTGTAGGACTCACTGAAATGAAGTTTACCTCATGTGTAAAACTGGAGAAGATCCTCTGAGCACCAAAAATGTTATTAATTGTGTGTTATTGTTTGCAGATTATGATTAGGAGTATATTTCTGTTTTTGGATCGCACCTATGTTTTACAAAATTCCATGCTGCCATCAATCTGGTGAGTGATTATGTTGCTGTTTTACAATCATACTGGGACTGATTTCAATTTCTTTTTGCATATTAAATGAGCTGTTGTGGTCTGCAGGGACATGGGTCTGGAGCTGTTCAGGTTCTACATCATCAGCGATCTGAAAGTCCAGAGTAAAACCATTGATGGGATTCTGCTGCTCATTGAGAGGGAGCGAAACGGAGAAGCGATAGACCGCAGTCTGCTGAGGAGCCTGCTAAGCATGCTTTCCGACCTGCAGGTAACAGACAGCTGTTCCAGTCATGGTGTTGACAATCATAATCCAGACATTAAGTAATGAATGTGTAAATGTGTGTTTGAAGGCATTTGGATTTCATCTGTTCATCTGTACTGCAAGAAAAGTGTGTTTACAATGATTGCCTGCACATTGCTGTGATGAACTGTCAGTTTTCTGTTGACAAATGGCTTTAATGAAAACTGTGTCCTCTCGGCCTCTGGCAGATTTATCAAGATTCCTTTGAGCAGCGCTTTCTTGAGGAAACTAATCGACTGTATGCTGCGGAGGGACAGAGGCTGATGCAGGAGAGAGAGGTGATTTATACGACGTCAAACTCTGGAACCGTTCTGTTTCCTGTCATCTGTTATCCTCAATTCTTTGACCTACTGACTAAACAGTTTCTACCTAATTGCTATAGTGGAAGTGATTAGTTAGCTAAGACATTAAGATTTTTTTTAGTATTATTTCTATCAGGACCGCTAACCATTCTCTGAGATTTGAGTTTTTTAAGCTTTTCTTTGTCATATTTGGTACAGCAGACATCTCATTTGGTTCATCTTGGGGTCAGGGGAATTCTCCTTGTTTTTGGGAATTCTTAGGACAAAACGCATAATTAATACCTCAGAACAAAACAGAAAGCATGCAGAATCTTAGGATGTATACAGAAACCAACGAAACCATTTAACCACAATGAGAAATTTATCACAGAAGAGGGGAAACACAAATGTGTCCAAATGTGATTATAACAGTAGTAATACAGAAAGCAGTTCAGGCACAGTAAAAATGTTTTGAGAAAAGGTTTTTGCCCAGCTTGAAAAGCTTCGGGTGATTAAAGTAACAAATATATAAAACATTCTCTTTGTAGCTGACAACTCAGTTTGTGTGCACCAGATTTGCAGAGTTCACTTCCTTTTTTTGTGTTCGAGTATGTAGTGACAGCTTACATATTTTCTTTAATTTTCCATGTTTGTAAATACCAATTAATTACTGACGTTTAAGGGTGTCATTACAGAAATGCAAACTTTACATGTAGAAGTTAAGCTCTGCATGAATAGACTTTACAAGTGAGATTACTTGCTTAATCAATCTTTTTGATAATTGAATTAATTAAAAACAATTTATTTAAATCATATAATTGAAGTCAGGAAGTCCTTCCTTATAATGCTGTCTCATTTTTTAATCTCCTTTTATTGGCATTAAGGCATTATGTTTATGGTTGTCTGTCCATCTCTTAGATATGATTAGAGCCTTTGCATCCTTAGTTTTTGTCTTTACTCTCTATAGATGGCATCAAACCTGCCAGGGACTGCAGAATGAGAATCAGATACAGAATACTTTATTGCTTACATTACAGACACTCTGTTAAATGTATAAAAATATAAGTATGAAAGATAGAAAATACAGATATAAGAAGATAAAATATCTTCTTCTTCTTCTTCTTTTGGCTGTTCCCGTTAGGGGTCACCACAGCGGATCATCTGCCTCCATCTCATCCTATCCCTTGCATCCTCTTCCCTCACACCAACCTTCTGCATGTCCTCCTTCACTACATCCATGAATCTTCTCTGTGGTCTTCCTCTTCTCCTCCTGCCTGGCAGCTCCATCTTCAACATCCTTTGTCCAATATATCCACTATCCCTCCTCTGAACATGTCCAAACCATCTCAGCCTTGCCTCTCTGACTTTGTCTCCAAACTTCTCAATATGAGA
>VUQH01014665.1:2828-14171 GCA_015106775.1 Etroplus canarensis
CTTCTTCTGCCCCCCTGTGCCCCTCCACCCCAACCCAACCCCCTCCAGCACCTCACCCCCCAACAGAGCAGAAAGCGTGAAAAATCTCACTAATGGGTTTATTTGCTGTCAGATCTGTGCCGATCTGTCATTCCCTTGGACCATTCTGCTTGACACATTTCATAGTTGAGTAAGCCTCCTGGATTTCTGGCTAGACTTAGCAGTGCCCCTGCAACGTTGTGCTGGCTGAGAGCTCATCAAGAGAGGAGCAGCAGTCAGTCTGACAGTCTCTTGGACAGGGAGTCCCTGAAGCTGCATTCCTCCAGTCTCCTTCTCCCCCCTTTAGGACTATAAGTGTTTGTGAGCCTTGTGGGCATCTTTAGCTTGTGTCCAAACTCCCGACTGGTCCTCCCCCAGAAGATTTGGATTGTTTCTGCAGGGATTCTGGTGCTGATCACAAGCGAGTGAAGATGTGGTGTGGGGCTTTGCCTTTGGCTGTGGTGGCTGCAGTGATTTGGACCCAGTGTGTCCTTCTGGATGGAGTGGATGCCAGGAAGGAGAGGAAAAGGCCAAAGGAGACCACTCCACAACACACAGAGACGTACAACGCAACTCTATCCAACAGTGAAGAGGTTGGCGGGACCATAAAGGTAGTGACTTACGATACTTTTATATATTTAGGGCTTCTAAGGTGCAAATGAGTTTGAAGCCATCCTGCAGATGTGTAAGATATGCAGATTTCTTGTCAGCACAGCCTGCATAAAAGAGAAATAAAGTGTGGCAAAGGTCAAGACAGGTGTGCCCTAACAGGTCAGGCTTCATAGAGTTTGACAGACCAAAATGTGTGAAACATTAAATGGATGACTTCCAAAGGCATGCAAGGAATGTGGACATCTAAAGGTGGATCAATGCATCAATTAGTGTGCACTGCGGGTGTCCACCTCCTATTTTTCAGCCTTTGCGAACACATCAGAATGCAGTAAAGCCAGACATTTCTGAACCTCTCCACAAAAGTATTGAACATGTAGTTTCTATTTTCTGAAGAACAGTGTTTTTTATTAGACATGAACTCCTCTTGCAAAACAGCATTGCTGTGGTACACTTCCATTTTCAGGAGCACCACTTGGCCCATGACTCTGTTATTTATTGGTTTATTGCTGGTGTTGCATATTTGTGTGGGTTTCCAACAGACTATTTGTATTGCTTTCAGCCCACCCATTATGTTGGCATTCTCAAGTAACTCTCACTGCCCTGTTTACCAGCCTTCACTTCTGCTTCTACCAGTGAGTCCTGTGGTAACCTCCGCTGCCACCACCCCCCAGAAATCACACAGTGAGGTCTCCTTTGTGTCTTTAAGAACACTTTGTAGGTGGTTGTGGCCTGGCAGTGTTTATTTGACTTGGTTTGCCCTGTAAAAGCAACAGCTATGAAGGATGACCTTGTGTCAACTCTGAAGCCTGCTGAAGATTGCACCCCACTGGGATCTCGCTCCCACAGGGAGCAGGACGACTTCACAAACACTGTTTCCCTTGCAGTGCCTTATAGGCTGTGATGCAACTCCTGGGAAAGTTAGGTGGAGATATTACAAGACCTGTGGCGATGTTGTTCCCAGCCCATTGATTCTGTCATTCATGGGCCTAGCCTGACTCCACTGTGTCTGGGACATCCGATAGGGGCGGTGTGGCCCTGAAAAACTGGGGCAGCATGCCGTGTAAGCCCCTCACAAAGCCCCATAGAAAGGGTCCTGAAAGGGAACACCTCTGTGAGGATTATCCCTCTGTGCCTCTCTCTCTAACATTCTTTTCATCTCATCTCTCACAATCAGAGGGTAATGACATAATCACTCTTAAGGCGCAGTGTTATGCCCAATAGTGTCTTTGCCAAACAGTGTCACCTCTGATGGAACCTGAGATTCAAGCTTGACATCTGTGGAAGTGGTTGTATTCAAGGTCACATTTGTCGGTGCCACTCTTTCTGGGTTTCTGTCGGCGGGCAAAGGAAAAGGAAAGAAGCATGCCACACACCATGAAAAGTGGTAAACTTGCTTGTCTTGGGTAGTTTGTGAGTTTATCCTATTACACATCTGTTAGGTCTCAGAGAAAAAAGCACATCCATTGGAGCTGTCTTGGCAAGCAATTTGTATTCTCAAACAAGCTAAACATTTACGCTCCAAATTTACATTTTTTCCCCTTGTGCCCAGTGGAAACTGCTCTTATGATGGCATTTCTATCTGACCAATCCTGTGTGTGGGCTTCTGGCAGCGGGCAGTCGAACCCTGCATTCCTCTGGAGATTTTCCATTTGAAAGTGATCACAACAGTGAGGTGTGGAGTTATGCTGTGAGAGGAATTTTTTTAATGAGATGATGAACATTTCAAACAACTGTGATCTCTGTGAACCGTCACGTTGTACAGGTTTAGAGCAGTGTGTTAAAGGTACAAGCCTTATTGTGCTCTCACTCTAAAAATGAGAGGAATCTGTCACTGCTGAACGCAGTGAGGGATCTGTGATGGCTGTAATGGAGGGAGTCAAGTCAAACATCACGCCTGGCGTGTTGAGTAATGGCTGAGTTTAGCCCGAGGTGAGGGTTTTTGTTTCCTCTCCCTCATCCCTAGTGATGATTAATGCAGCGGCGTGTGGGACCTTTTGGATCAACCCTCACATCGAGACAAAGCCGAGTCCCTTAGGAAACAAGGCCACTGTGAGAGCACACACCTCCCGTACACTATCAGTGGTGTGAACTGTCCACGGCAAACTCTGCTTTCCGTGTGTCATACGACAACAAAGGTTATGCTTATTTAACACTGTAAAATAACCTCATGAAGTCTTAAAACAGACAGAAAAAGAAACAAATAATAAATACTCTTTTGCCATTGCATCTGAACTTGGACGGTAAAATAAACCACAGTGTTGTGTTTTCACCTCCCAGACACAGAGCGACTGTTTTATTTGGATTTGTCTCATTTCTAGCAGCTTCGCGTTGATGCCAGATTTATAGAAAAATCCCTTAATCTTGCCTGATTCCTATCATGTGCTGGTCATGTTTCTGCAACCACTATTTCAGAACTTCTGCTGCACTTTACAGTAAATTCATCAACTGTGGCTTCAAGGAAAAACAACTGTGGGGCTCATTAATCAACGTAGGATTTTACTGACAACAGAGAATGCAGATGCATACAAGGTGCAGTGCAATGTGAGTGAGGCAGGGGTTTAGTATCAGTGCTAGGTTTAAATCTTAGGAACCAAGTTTATTTTTTGTACCTTAGAGGGTTATGCAAATACCTTATTCTTAGAGAGAGCAAAGTAGATTCCCTGTGTTTCCAGTATAGTATGTACCTTTCAGCTGCCCCCTTGTATTCTCCACCAAGGGGTCAGATTAATCCACATTGGCAATTTGGCAGAGGTTTTACACCAGATGCCCTTCCTGACACAACCCTCCATGGTGAGAGGGGCTTGTGTCCCCACCTGGGATTGAACCAGGGACCTCTCGCTTCAAAGGCAAATGCGCAAACCACTATGCTGCCGGGGGCACTCTAGCATAGACTGTATTTAAAAGATGGACAGAGTCACCATGACCTTACTTAGTTTCAGGATTCCACATTTGGAAATCTCAATGTTAACATTTTGACTATAATCATGTTGGATTTTTTTTCCTTTTTTTGCACCAAAAGCCATCGTATTTGGATGAGAGGGTAGAGGCTAACAGCAAGATACATGCATAAACTGTACAAATACAGGGCAGAAACACATATATTTGCAAATTAAAACTTCTTGGATGGTCTGTACCATATAGCAAATCCAAGAATTTGGCAGATTATTGTGTTAAAAATCCTTAAAAAATGATGAGGTCCAGTTTAGTGGCTCATATTGGCAGAAGTGAGGCCTAGCAGATAGCTAGTAGTTATAGACACCTGTGTTGGCATACAACATACAGATGAAAGTATTGGGCCACACCATTTAATCATTGAAATTAGGTGTTTTATTCAGTTCCATTGCCACCAGTGTATAAAAAGCCCCTAACCATGCAGTCTGCTTTTACAAACTTCATGAGCAATGACCCCATCTCCAAATGCGAATGACACAGTTACTAGTAATCATACGAGCTAGGCTGAAGGCTGCCGTTTCAGGAAGGACTCATCGAGGATCGATTGAGGCTCCTGGACCTGCAGATTCCCCCAATATCTTGAGAGAGGCTGCAAAATTGTAGAAAAAAATTGAGGGAGGGTGGGGCACAGAAGAGAGACTAAATGGATGTATGGGGCAAATAGGCTTTTTTAGAAATATCGCTGGAAGGGTGGTGTTTGGAGTGTGGTCCCACACCTGAAATTCAGTTATCTTCAATTGTGAAAGAATGAGTCGTTTTAAAGAGCTCACTGAATTCGGGCATGGTACTGTAATAGGATGCTGCCGATGCAACAAGCCAGTTTGTGAAATTTCTTTCCTTCTAGATATTCTGTAATCCACTGTCAGTGGAAGCATTTAAGAACCACAGCAAATTGGCCACAAACTGACAGACCATGTAAAGTTCCGGAGCGAGGTTGCCGAGTGCTGAGGCACCGTTACTGAGGCTTTGCTGATTCCATACCTGCAGAGTTCCAAACCTTCTCTGGCATTAACAACAAAACTGTGAGCCAGGAGCTTCATGGCTGAGCAGCTTCATGCAAGCTTTACACCACCAAGTGCAAGCATGCTGCCACTGAACTCTGGAGCAGCGGAAATGTGGTCTGTGAAATGACAAATCACACTTCTCTATCAGCCTGTCCGATGGATGAGCCTGGATTTGACAAAAGCCAGGAGAATGTTATCTACCTGGTGGTTGGTGGACGAGGGATAAGGCTTTGGGGTTGTTTTTCTGGGGTTGGCCTGAGCCCTTAAGTTCCAGTGGAGGCTGATCTTAACGCTTCAACTTACCAAGGCGTTTTGGACAACTCTATGCTCCCAGTTTTGTATGAATAGTTTGGTGAAGGCTCTTTTCTGTTCCAGCATGACTGTGCCGCAGTGCACAAAGCAAGCTCCATAAAGGCATGATTGGATGAGTTTGGTGTGGAAGAACTTGACTGGCCTGCGCAGAGCCCTGGGATGGGATGTAATGGGATGTAATAAAAGTTCCTGTAGGTCGCCCAGTACTTTTGTCCTTTTATTGTCTTTTTAGACTAGTCGACTGGTCTGCTTGCATTTAAACGACTAATAAATTAGTTGCCAGGAACATTCCTAAAAAGTAGTTATATAACATAGTCCAGAACCACATATTAATCAAATAGAAGGAGGGAGATCTAATGAGTTTCTCCCTTAAAGTTCTGCCCACAGTGAATCCATGTGGCAAACCCACATCTGTGATGAAACAGGATAGGTGATGCTTTTCAGCAGCTCATTTTACCTACCACAGGGAAAATGAGCACTCACTCCCAATTTCAAAGCTATAATTTGTACACAAAACAGATGTGACACAGTGATCAAAGTGTCTTTCAGCTTATATTGCCTTTTTATATCAAGAGGAAACCGAGGTTGTCTCTGGCGAGTTCTTGAGCATAAACACAAATTTATTCACTTTCTCTCATAGAACAGAAATGCATCTTTGTTGGGACAACAGAGAAGTTGTTGGAAACAGCAGCTAAAAAAATCAGGACATATTGCAAGAGGCATGTTCAGCCTTATCATTATATAATAACTACATTTAATTTACACTTCCAAATGTGCCCCTCTGTGATAGAGTAATTATGTTTTGCGCACGGTGTTTGCCAATTGAGTAATAACACAGTGAGCAGAGAGCAGAGTCAACATCGCATGCTTAACTGTATTTTAGCTCTTCAGCGATAAATCCTCAAGTCAATCTTGTGTCTGTGAAGTGCAGCGGTGGGGAACACGGGGGCGGATGCGTGACAGCTGGGATGCACGCAGGTTAGCAGGATCCCCTCGTCACAGCCTGGGGATCCCTGCCTTCCCGGGCGGCAACTGGCCCAGCGTAAGGCCCTTCCACCCATGCATGGATGGCTGCACAGGGAGCAGCGCGAGGATGTAAAAACATAGGATTAAAGAAGACTCTTAATCATCCTGTCCATCCTTAAACCTGCATGCACAACAGTTTTATCAGCAGAAAAAAGTTTCATGTCGTCAAGTGTGTACGAACAGGTAGAAAACAGATAACAGCAAAGTGAAAATAAGATAAGTTCAGCTGTGCACATGGAAGAATTCAGGAGCTGCCTGCAGAGGAGTAGAGTTCCAGTATCTGGTTGCAGCCCCAGAGACATGTTTTAACAGTTGTGTTTGTGTTTTTGGTGGCACTCTGCCCCAGGGAAATATTTCCCATTTTATTGCTTCAAATAAATTCTACTTAATTTTCCCCAAACTACATGACAAACACATTTAACGCTGCACACGTAGAAGATTTATTTGTGCAGGCCCAGGTCGTTCTTTTGTGGGTAATAAAATCTTATAGGCTTCTGTGAATGATCAACAATCATCACAAGTGATCCACTAATTGATCCAGAAACTCTAAACTCACCATGCTGTGGGTCAATAAAACCATCTCTCTTCACTTTTATGGTAAACCATGGGTACCAGGCACAAGCAGTGGAAAATGATTTGATATATTTGTTCAAATAAACTGTACTGCATAATTTTTTAGGTACTTACACTTGAATATTTACACTTTGTTACTTTATAAATCAACTTTGGTGTGTTTCAAAGGCAAACATTGTACTTTTCACTTCACTATGTTTATTTGACACCTGTAGTTCAAATTAAGATATGACATACAGTAAAAGACATATGAGATGCTATGATACAATAGATCCCAGGATTTTTGGCTTCTGAAACCGTTACAAAAAAGATTTCAGATTTTTCAGATGTTCTTCTGGTGAAATTATTAGAAAAAAAAATACAGAACTTTATGTTTCTTCATTTCTCTTCTTCTTGATCACATTTTTCTTATGACCCTTTGGAGATGACAGACTCCTTCATAAGGCATTACTGAATAAAATGGTGTGTAAAATAGCAAAAACTGCCCATGTGGAAAAGAAAATGAAACTGAAAAGTAGTAAGTGTTTATAAGGCCGCATGTCAAGACTCAGTCGCTATATGGACAAAAAGTATTAGTATTATTATATAATATTAGTATATTATATTATTATTAAAGTATTAAAGCACACTACTGAATCACTGAATTCAGGTGTTTCAATCAGTCCCATTGCCTTAGAGATATAAAATCAGGCACCTAGCCATGCAGTCTGGTCATTACAAATGTTTGTTAAAGAAATTTATAATGCTCACTGAATTTGTGGATGGTACTGTAATAGGATGCCACTCTTGCAGCAAATCAGTTGGTGAAATTTCTTCCCTCCTAGATATTCCATGAGCAGCTCTACGTAGTATGACTGCAGAGTGAAAGAATTTAGGAACCACAGCAACTAAGCCACAGAGTAGCAGACCACGTAAAGTTACAGAACGGGGTCAGTGAGTACTGAGGTGCATAGTGAGCAAAATTTGCCAGTGCTCTGCTGACTAAATAACTGGAGAGTTCAAGAACCTCCTCTGGCACTAACATCAGCACAGAAACTGTACACCGGGAGCTCCATGGCATGGGTTTCCATGGCTGAGCAGCTGCATGCAAGTCTTACATCACCAAGAACAATGACAGGCATTGGATGGAGCGGTGTAAAGCAAGCTGCTGCCGCATTCTGTAGCAGTGGAAATATGTTCTGGGGAGTGAAAAATCACACTTGCCTGAGTTTGGTGCATGCCAGGAGAATTTTATCTGCCTGACCGCATTACACCAGATGTAAAGTTTGGTGGAGGAGAGATAATGCTATGGGGTAGCTTTTCTGGGGTTAGCCTGGGCCCCGTGAACTCTTAATACTTTGGTTACCAAGACATTTTGGACAGTTCTGTGCTTCCAACTTTTTTATGCTCCAGCTTGACTGCGCCTGAGTGCACAAAGCAAGGCCCATATAGGCATGGGCGGATGAGTTTGGTGTGGAAGCTCTTGACCGGCGTGCACACAGCCCTGACCTCAACCCCATAAAACACCTTTGGGATGAACTAGAACGGAGATTGCTAGCCAGGCCCTCTCACTGTCTGACCTTACAAATGCTCTTGTGGATGAATGAACAGAAATTCCCATAGACACACTCCAAAATCTTGTAGAAAGCTTTCCCAGCATGGTGGAAACTGTTATGGCTACAAAGGCGGGACCAATTTCATATTATCCATATTACCTATGGATTTAGAATGGGAAGCCCAATACTTTTGTCCATGTAGTGTATTATGACACACAGATGACCATAAAACGAAACTGTAAAATATTTGGTTCTTTCTTAAAAATGAAAAATATTGTCACAATTAATTAGTGAGCTAAGGCTTATTGTTGGATTTAATATTTTTATACACAGGTAGAATACAGCTTCAATATTTAGTGAACAGACAACAGGCTTTTCTCTTCCATAAACCAGACATGCACAATTCCTTAAAAGTTAAGGTATTCCTTTTAATAAAACACTGAAATGTAGCGGAGAAAATTTACTTTGTTATGCCGGTGTGTTTACTTTAGTGAAGATTCGAAGACTTCTTTTACCCAATGCATCACATTGCTGAGATCAGAGCCTCAGTAATGTGGCGTGATTTAGAGCCTCATCATCAACGAGGATAAACACTGTCTAGAAGCTTTAACGTTTCCCACCTTTAGACAGAATACCTGACACATTCTGTGCTGGAAAGGCGTGCGCTCATACCTGCTGATAGACGAGGCCACTTTGAGGCACCCACACATCAGCGGTGATCAAAGCCAGAGCCCCGGTGTTCTTCATCAACTCTGAGACTCATACCTGGATCCACTCCCTCCCCACTTTGTTCACGACCTGTACGTGCTGATTCTGAGCTATGTGAGGGAATCCATAGTTTACTTTACACCACAGTGGATAACGGCGAGTGAGAGAAAGAAGGCCTCCGACAGGTTTTTCTTTGTCCCTGAGCAATATGGTTTTCATGTCTGCATGTGTGGAGGCTTTGAAGTTCTCAGTTGAGACAGACACCCACCTGCATACAATGAATCAGACCATTTTTGGCAAGTTGCGCATGTACAGATAGACACAAAGAGAGCACAGTATATTTAAAGGGAAAAAAAAGTTTAGAGTTCCTTAAGTTGATGATTAAATTATTTATACAGTGATTTGCAGTTATTTTTTAGCTTCGAAATGAAGGTAATAATTACCTTGGTCAAAGCCTTTCTTCTCTGAGCACAGAAAATCCTTGAGGGCAAGAGTTTAATGGTTTAATTGCAATGGTGTGTGTTAAAGAGGATGGCAAGCTCAGAGCATGGCTGATTTCCTGGCAATGATAAGATGTGTAATTATCAAGCACATGTGCGGGCCAATTTAAACTGTTTTATATCTTTGACACTGACCAAGAACAAATGTTAAGTTTTTACGTTTTTTGGAATGAGGGACCACTGCTTCTTCTCATCACCTCATCATAGGTGCCTTTCAGATTATACTGAGTTGTTTATAGGTGAGGAAGGACCACCATAACCTCCCAAATTCAGCTAATTATATATTTTTTTTATTTAATTATGATATTTATTTAGGCTTACAAAGTTGGTATGTTACACTGATTATTTTTTTTGAGAGTTTGACAGATTTACAACAATTTAATGTCTGTAGAGTAGGTATTGACTGGAAACAAGGAGAAATAGCTAGCTCGCTCTATCTGGAAGTCCACCAATCAGGACTTGTTCAGCTCAACTAAAGGAACATGTTTTATTTGCTTATTTAACTCTAGAACACTTACGTTGGGTGATTTTAACCCAAGATTTCCAACTAAAAGAAAACCTCCAAATTCAGACAGTAACCACTCCGAAAATTAGTGGCCGACATGAAAAATCTTGGGCTATGGATAAGAAACAACTTCGATAAGTGACCTCCTCATCACACCACAAACCATGCGCTCCTGGTCCCAAGCCGAGGGAAGGTTGCATCAAGAAGGGTGTCCAGCATAAAATCTTTTTCAAATCAAATATGTGGATCCATAATTCGATTTCCATAACTGTTCGATTGAGGTCCGGGGTAACAACAACTGCCTTCAGTGCCACTGGCCAACAGGGTGCTGATGGAAACTATGCTACTGTTGGCCTAAGACAATAGAGGAGGAGAGTGGGAAGGCATGTTAGGAGGCAGAGAGAGAGAGAGAGAGAAGGAAATGTAGGAGTGTGGAGGTAAGAATCCAGTGAAGAAGGATATAAAGAAGGTTGGTGTGAAATGGAAGCAAATGATATTTTGTGCGCATGTGCCAACCTGCGTGCAGCCGGTAACAGATGCTCCGTTTTTTTCTTCTCAAATCTTCTCGTTTTTTCTGATATTAGACCACTAATCTACTATTTCCTCAATAGCTTTATTTCTTTAAGGAATTTCCCCCCAGGGGATTAATAAAGTATTCTGATTCTGATTCTGATGATCCACTGTGGCGGAGAGTATGGTAAATCCCCCCTTTTTTGTTTAAGTAAACAAAAAATATCACAGTGATATATGGCAAGGATAGTGTTTCCATAGTGTAGTCATTTACACATTTTGCTAATATGGACTGGGAGGAGACACAAGTTCAGCCTTGGGGGGGGCGGTGTCACAAGCCAGTGTACTCCTAGTGCTGGTCCACAGCCCGGATAAATGGCGGATTTGTCAGGAAGGGCATCTGGCATAAAATCTTTGCCAAGCCACATATTATATTCAGCCAAGGGAGCAGCCAAAGAAGCTTCTCTTTAGTATATGGCAGTTCTTTCTCATGAACAGGGCATCAAAGCTGCTGGCATCTTTTGCTGGATTCATGGTACCACATTTATGTGCATGGGTGTTTGGCTATGCAGAGCAAAGGATTATGGGCATGAAACCTATGCAGACATACTTGCGTGCAATCCCAAAAAAAGAAAAAACAATACCTTGCCAATATCAGTACCAGCAATACCTTGGTCAAATACTAATTGGTTGAAAAGTGGGCCTGACAACTAAGTTTACTACAAAAGAGGAAAACGTGCTTTATTCATTCACTGCTTTTAGCACTCAGTTTCACTTCAGTTCTTTGTATGTTACAATGTCACTCTGTGGCTGGGTGAAAGACCAACAACAGCATAAGTAAGAGGAGCCCACAGACCAGTTGTTCCACACATTTTTGATGTTGCCCCCTGGTGACAGTAAACAGCTACGACATGTAGTTGATGGTCTGCAAAGCTGTGCATAGGACCAACGCAAAATCATTCCTGTTCCTCATCACTATGATCATAAGAATCCTCTGATGATGAAGTAGCTGAAGTGACTCCAGGGGCAACTCTGTTAAAATAATCTCAATACTGTGACTAAATCCAGCAAAAGATATCAACTGTAGC
>VUQH01014683.1:3659-22661 GCA_015106775.1 Etroplus canarensis
CACCCAAATTTTGAAAAAAAAAAAAAAAAAAAAAAGTGACTGTTTCATTTACTGGAATTGATCACTTGAGAAAAATATTCAGGCTGTTCACCACAGAACCGTATGAAGTTTTAGATGCGAGTTTCATTTGAGTCAATTTAATGTTCACAGTCAAATCTGTGTGATTATGAATCATTCGTAATCAATCGCAGAGATTTCAGTAGGAATATGATGCTGCTTCAGGCATAGATACAAACTTGTTTTAGAGAGAGTTCAGGGTTTCTTTAATCCTCACTGCAGAACCCAGCAGGCGTCATTTGTGAAAATAAAACTGAATGTGAACTGCTACTACCATGTAAGGCGGAGTGTGCAGCTGAGAGCTAATGCCTGGCTATTACAATCCTCTGCTGTTTGGGTTAATGTCATAATTACACAGCGGAGACTAGAGCCTGTAAAAGTGGGTCTGTGGGACATGTGAGGTTACTGACTTCACAGCCTGTTGGAAAACCCAGAAATGATGCTATTTACAATTTGAAGCCCTAACAGATTTTGGATTCTGGAGATTTTCTGTAAATCCATCCATTCTCCCAGATGTCATAGTTCAGAGCGTGTGAGTTTGAGGACCCAAGTGGTAAGGTGAACACAAAGCGAGCTTTATTTAGGCTTGAAAGTCCCTGAAATGCAAGCAGGACAGAAGCACAGGTGGCAACAATCAAGCACAGGAAGCAACTTTGGACACAACACAACACAACCTGTATCTAAGTAGAACAGGTAGTGAGAGTCACAACTGGGAAAACAGACACAAGACTGAACTTGACAGAAGACTTGAACACAAGAGGAGAAGCAAAAAAGTAAACTAAGCACAGTGTGACTAAAAACACACATGGAAAACACAGGAGGCAAGGAAGGAATGCAAAACAGAACTACTAAAAACAGAACTCAGAGTCAGGAACATAATGAAAAACAGCACAGAAACCACAAGGTTAATGAACCCAAAATCATAGCAGAATGTGAGTCTCAAACATGCAGGTATCAGGAACAGAAGTGAGCCTGTAAAAGCAGCCTAGAACAAACACAGAACATGAACCTCAAAAGCAACTAAAAACCAGAATAACCAAAGGCAGAGCAAAACAGGCAAAACATGAGAATGCAGGCTATACAGAAAGACTCTAGAACATCAAGGAAGGAGCACAGGGGAGGCTGGAATAATAAAACTGAACTCTGAACAAACATTCATGAAACTATAATACAAAACCCCAGGACAAAGATCATCAAACTGAAACTGTACAAAGAGTAGAAATACAGGGACTAACAGATGAAACATGTAAAAAAACAAAACAAGGGACGCTAAAATAAAAGACAAAAGCTGAATGCATTTAACAAGAACCGAGGTGCAAGAGGGATGAGGAAGCCCTAAACATCCTAAAAACTAACAAAACCCCAAAACCACAACACCAGATGCAGCAGAAGAGTCTGTTTTTCATTGTTTTTAATGTACCATTTTCCTGGTGGCTTTAATCATTCAACTGTTACCAAGATTTGTTTGACTTCTGAAAAATCACTGATTCGTTAATAAAACCTTAATTCCAGAAAAGTTGAGTTGCTGTGTAAAATGTGAATAAATACAGAATACAGCACAAAGGCAAGATATTTCATGTTCAAACTGATAAACTTTGTTCATCTGGAAACGTATGCACATTTTGAATTTGATGACATCAGTGCATTCAATACACGCTGGGACAGGAGAATGTTTACTGGTGTGTTACATCACCTTTTCTTCTGACAACACTCAGCTAGCATCTGGGAGCTGAAGACAGGGATTGTTGAACTCTTTAAAGTGGAATTCTTTCCCATTCTTGCTTGATGTACATCTTAATTTGCTCAACAGTCAAGAGTCTCAGTTGCTGTGTTTTGTAGATGTAGACTGCAGGCAGGCCAGTCTAGCACCAGCACCCTTTCACTGTTACGCCATGCAGTTGTGACTTGCGCAGAATACGGCTTGGCTTTGTCTTACTTAACTATGCAGGGACGTTCCTGAAAACGACATTGTCTGAATGGAAGCATGTTGCTCCTAAACCTGCATGCACTTCTTAGCGTTAATGGTGCCTTTACAGATGTGCAAGTTACCCATGTCACTGGCACTAATACACCCCTATACAGATGCTGTCTTTTGATTTTTACGTTAATAATAATCTGGACAGTCCTTTTCCCTCTCTAGCCCAGAGGACTTGTGGACTTTATTCCCAAAACCATTTAAAAAATGGACTCATCAGATGACAGCACCCTTTTTCACTCTGAAGGAGTCTCTTTCAGGTGAATTTGGTCTGGTTCTGGATGCTGACACTCAGCTTTCACTACACACAGTAGAGTCTTACATTTGTAGATGGAGCGACACACTGTAAAAACTATCAATGGTTTTGTGAAGTGTTCCTGAGGCTACACTG
This sequence comes from Etroplus canarensis, assembly GCA_015106775.1. Classification (NCBI taxonomy): domain Eukaryota; kingdom Metazoa; phylum Chordata; class Actinopteri; order Cichliformes; family Cichlidae; genus Etroplus; species Etroplus canarensis. Next base: position 6,083 of record VUQH01014683.1, read on the forward strand.
TAATAGTTCCAACTTTTTTGAAATTGGATTTTTTTTGTGAAATTAAAAAAAAAAAAAGAAGTATTTGAATATTGAAATATTCCGCACTTGGCATTATGATGTAAATATACTAAATATATAATTTCAGGTCACAAATCAAATCAGTTTCTCCTTTTTTCATCCAAGAGGCATCAGGTCTTTTTTTTAAGAGCAACATGAAGGAATTTTTATTGTGCACCTTCACCTGCATGAACATCAGGAAGAATCAAACAGGATTTTACCCATAAAACAGGTGAATTAGGAAATAAGTCTGGATGGATGGATGGATGGATGGGTTTTCTATTATGACACACACTGTGTTTATAGTGATTAGTGTGTAAACATCTGGTGATATATTGCAGAATTCCACTGGCCAAACCCACAAAGAGCAGCATCAGCACAGGTCAGCTGTTCAAAACAAATCCACTGGAGCTCAGAATTTTTTTTGTGAATTCTGTTTTTATTGCAATTCATGATATAGTCTCAACTTTTTCTTCTTGTAAATTTTATTGGCGGTTGACAAACAGCAAAATAGTGCATTACTGCCACCCACTAGTATCCCGTCCACCCGTGTCATCCTTGCGCAGGGCCCGCGACCCTGGCGTCATCAGCCAAGGCCGCGGGCCAGCAGCCTCTCCTCTTTTGACTCCAAAATCCATCTCAACTTTAATCTGTTCATTTGTCTCCATGGACACAAATTTTGCTATTTTTTCATGTTCCTCAACACAAATTTCTCCACATTTTTCATGTCCCTGAACATGACTTTTCATCAGTTAATTCTCATCTATATTCATTTGTTACCAAACATACAAAATTATTTTTTTCCACTTTTAAAAGAAAAAGTCTCTGTCAGGTAGTGGAGGCCCAAACATGTCACCGCTCACACCACAGACCAAAGTTTGAGTCTCAGACAGCACTATTTCATTTTAAACCCCCTGATTAATAACAAATATGTCACTTTATAAATGTTTGCAACTAATAACTGTAGCCCCCTTGACAGCCCCTAACCACTCCTCTGTTTACCACCATCCTCTCCAAATCTACCGCTGTTAAAAACAAAAAATAAAGACAGGGAGAAAAAAGGGAGATGCAAGCAGCGCTTTCACCCTGCTGCCAACAGTAAGGTAGGACACCATGACGAGCTCTGGAACACGCCAGCAGGGTCACGCTGAGAGATCCATCAGGGCAAACTTGGATCAGCCAAGAGAAAAAGAGTATTTTTAGGAAACTGATGGACGATGAAAAGGAGGAGTTTAGCTCCATTGCAGTGTTTGGGATTAAGGTGGATACAGTTTCCAATGAGTTGTGATCTATCTGGAATAGATTGACAGTGTCCCTGTAGTGTAGGGTTTACAAGCAAGAGGTCACTGGTTCAATTTCGGGTAGGGACACAAGCCCATCTAATTATAGAGGGTTACATCTGGCATAAAGCCTTTGCCAAATTACTGACTGATGTTGAATAATCTGTAATCTGGGGGAAAATACTGGGGGGGGGGGCAGCTGAAGCGTTTAGTCTTTAACCCTAGAATTGTCATGTAACACTAACCCTGGAACACGTTAGTGTTCTAAGGTTAATATTACACCATTAATGCAAGAAATAACTGTGAATTTAGAAAAGTGAATTCACTTTGTGGAGTCAATACTATTGAATGGGCAGAAATTGCACTACAGCATGTCTGTTGTGTAAACCATTTTTCTGTGTTATCTTGTAATGGGATTTCCTTTATAGCATCTGAGGGGGTGTCTCCCACTGATCACTTGCAACTTTTACAAGTCAGAAGGGCCTTACTGTTAGAGCGTACATGTAAGGAGAAGATAATAGGGCAAAAATGACTTTCTATCTGTTCTTTACTTAGATAAAGATCTTTCATCCTCACCATTCCATTTGCCTTCTTGTACCTGAGTCACTATGTTAGACCTTATTGGGACATGTGTATATTTGCCTTTAGCAACTTTTCCAGAAGCTGGCTTTACACGTCATCACTGTAATGCTTGACTCTGTTCTCCTCAGCTGAGCTTCACTAAATATAAGACATCGGAGTCTGCTAGTTCATTCTGCATGAATTCTCCTGATCAAGCAAGATTCACCCCACTCTACCTGGCATCTTCACTATAGCAACAGCAGCTAAAATTCAGTTCAATTTTATTTGTAAAATTCACAAGAGTCTCCTCAAGGCACTTTATATTGTATGAATCTTGGGTATTACAATACTTCTGTTTGGAGGACATAATTTTACCAGTGGCAACACTATACATAAGGAAGCTTAGAAAACTGAAGGCGAGATAAGATCTATAAAACCTCAATGTCCCCAGGGTCTGGATATTTTACTCTGTCAGCAGGCATAGTGCCACACCGTCATACCGACCACTGGAGGGATGGGTCTACATCACAGCAGCTCCATTTCTTTGGCCTGAGACTGACCCCATGAGTACAACCTGACCAGCAGACAAGCTGACAGGTTTATCTTACACAACACCAAAACAACTCACAAGGTCATGCAGTAGGTACACACAAACGCTCCCTATGCCAGGCATCACTCTTCTCTGGCCCACTTCCTGTCTGCTATTAAAGGGGTAAGCCTTTGTTTTCCCACTCCTCAATGGATGATCAAAAAGTTACATGGATGAGTCCATAAAAGTCAAAAAATGTATGTGATTCAAATTTGGCTCTCTTTCAAGATGATGTTCTTGTACATCTCTTACTATTTTTGGATCACTCAAAAAAGTCCCATTCTGTTCCAGTCCCTTCCACTTGGGCCTTTGTGGATTTTGTGGCTCTCCTTCAGCGTGTTAAAACAGTGATCTTTCAGTGTGATTTCTGTTTTTGGTGATGAGGCAGTGAAGGTCCATGAGAAGGTGATCCTTAAGGGGAAACTGTGCCGATTTTAACCAGGTAAAGTTGTGATTTTTTTATGGAGCTGTTTTTAGAACTTTTTGATCAAACCTGAACTTAAACTTGTTTAATTTACAGTTAGGTCCCTAAGTATTTGGACAATGACACAGTTTTGTAATTTTGTCTCTGTGTACCACAGTGGATTTTTAATCAAATAATCAAGCTTGAATTGAGTTTAATCTTTAATACAAGTGTTCAAATGCTTATGGACAGAACTGTATAAATTTCGGGGTACTGTATTTAAATTAGTATTGCTCAATTTCATTGTGGACATTTGCATTTCATTACATTTAATGTTAGAAAGAACCCTTTTTATCTGTTAGTGTTAGTTGCCTCAGTTTTAGAAGCTGTTATTTAACTGTGGTGACCTATAGGGGGAAAATCCTGTAATTAACTGTTTCTGATATTAGAAGACATTTTAGTTTTTATTCCATAATGTCAGAGGCCAGAGACAGCAGTATGCAAGACACGATGCAATTCTGGGTGTCTGTCTTAGAGAGGAACAAGATTTTTTTCCTCTAGAACTGTCTTTAGATTAAATCACATGCATGATCAAGAGTTTCTCCCATGCTCTGCTGCAATGTATTACATAAAGGGTGCTGAACTCTGCATGCACTCACTAAGGTTTTTCAAATTTAAATGTTTTCCTGACATTCTTGTTCACCTGAGGAGAGAGGAACTTGGTTTTTTGGAATAAAATGTTATATATACATCCATGATGGACTGATGTAACATTTGGTACAGACACAGTGCTTTCAGAATGAGTTGTAATACCGCTGATGATGTTTCCTCCAGCATCACAGCTTTAGTTGGGAAGACAGGGTTGGCTTTTAGTGGATTATAAAGGCTTGAAAACGACAGTGAGCCTAAAGGGCCTTCAAAGCATCATATAGCTGAGGGGAACTCTACAGATGGTGTGAGTTTGTCACTGTATGAAATCCAGTTCATATTATATTTATTAGATTCATATTACGAGTAAATACTGATTTTTGAAGGTTCAAAAAACAAGTTTATACTAATAGTAAGACTTTATTTCATCTTCTGTATTCTAAATATTAACCTTCTGAGGTTTAAATCTTCACAGGTGGTAACCAAAGTAAAACAGACTTTTTGGAGAAATGTGTGAATAGTTTTTGATGTGTGTCAGTTAGAGTGCTATATTCTTTGTTTCCTGATTGCCAAGGTTTAGAAGAACAATTTAATAAAAATAAAAAGAACATATTCTTATTGCCTGAGGTTAGAGGCAGGGTTAGGGTTGGAGTCATCGCCAATGATGACTTAGACCTCTGAGGTTTCAGAGAGCTACGAGGCAGCGAGCAGCTACTCGATCATTTTAGCAGTTTTCCTTTCATTTCATTACGGCAGTTTTCTGACATTCTCCTACTGAGCTACAGAGCTGATGGAGGCAAACAGATGGCGGCATAGGCGAGATGGATAACATGCCATTGAAGCAATATCCAGAAAAACACAGGCTGCTCTATAATACAAAGTGTTAGCTGCTGCACTTTGCCTTCTTAGCTCTGGATAGGTTTGTACTTGTGCAGACATATGAGTCTTTCCGCATGAAGCACGATTAGATTAAAAAACGGCTGTTTAAGCATGTTGCCTCCAGGGGAAAGGGGTTAGTGAAGCAGGGCTGTTAGGCTGCTGTCCAAGGTTGGACCTGGAGCATGATGGGAGTGGGGGAAATAAGTATTTACCTAAATATAAAAATGTAACCATTTTCAGAGAGGCAAGGCTGAGATGGTTTGGACATGTTCAGAGGAGGGATAGTGGACATATTGGACAAAGAATGTTGAGGGTGTAGCTGCTGGGCAGGAGGAGAAGAGGAAGACCACAGAGAAGGTTGATGGATGTAGTGAAGGAGGACATACAGAGGGTTGGTGTGAGCGCCTCGAGGTGACTTTTGTTGTGAATTGGCGCTATATAAATAAAATTGAATTGAATTGAAGAGGATGCAGGGATAGGGTGAGATGGAGGCAGATGATCCCCTGTGGCGACCCCTAACAGGAGCAGCCGAAAGAAGAAGAAGAAGAAGAAGAAAAAGAAGAAGAAGAAGAAGACAAAAATTTAACCATTTACAAAGAGATGAACACTTTATATTTTAAATAATATGTTTATTTTAATAGTGAAAGATAAATGAGCAACAATGAAAGCACCTATGGGTGCTTTCTTGTATTTCCCCAAGGAATCCCCACAGCAGGTGAATCCACATGGGTGATTTGGCACAGATTTTACATTGTATGCTCCTCCTGATGTCACCCCTCCATGGTGGGAGGGGCTTGTTTTCCCACCTGAACTTGAAGCAGGGATCTTTAGCTTGTGAAAAAAATGTGTGAACCACTACACTACAGACACAGTGTAAATGATCAACACAACAAACAAGAAAGAACAGTCTGTATCAGTTAGAAATTGTGCATTTTATTGGGAGAAATAATATGATAAAATATAGTGCTCATACCATTATGTAAGAAGAATTTTGATGCCATACCATAAACCCAGAGGATGTACATTTTTTCCATTTTACTGCCTGTTTTGTGCCATTTTTGCCATATGCTGCTGTTGTACTTTGACAAACTCCACCTAGAGACTTATCATAGCCATGATGTTTCTCATAAAACAGGAATATTTTTTATTTTAATGTATATTTTATGACTTGCCAAAATAAGTCCGCTGCTGAAGCATGGGGGTGAAATGGCTGACAGTGGTGGAGTGGTTCGCACTCATGTTAGGTTGGTAGGTGTTTCTAATTTGACCAGGAATGCTTAAAGCGTATAGAATAAAGTTATGTATGAATATGCACTTGTAGTCTAAAGAGCTTTGAGAAAGTAAGACTAAACAAGTGTTATATGAATGCATGTACAATAACTATGATTTACTTTTAAATTTTTAGTTCATATCATACTCAGATAATTAATTCTTTGTATTTATGCGGCTGCCCCTCATCACGATGTCACGTTGATTTATGTTAAATCCCACGCTCTGGTTTCACTGACTGCCGCTGAGCTGGATTTAAAATGACATCTTACACTGGAGCTACGTCTTCAGGCTACCACTGGCCTTGTTTGTTCAAAACTGACTGCTCCTCCTGACATGTGAATGGAGTCTGCACTGTCTGTAAACCATATTTACAACAGGTCAGTCCTGTGGATTTAGCCATTCATCCAGCTGACCACACAACTCTTTTTACAGTGGAAGTATGAATCCACATTATAGCAAAATGTATAATAACTATGTTGTATAATTCATTCAGCCAGGAGACCAGAGTGTTTGTCCTATTATTTAAATTTGTTGTTGTTGTTTATTTTATTTTTTTCATTATTTTACTTTAAATTACTCTTTACTTTCATTCCCACTTGGACGTTGGTTACGTTTAGGCAAAAATAGTACACTTTGTGCACCTACCAATTGACGCCCTCAGACTGAAAAATAAAACCAACGCAATGTCCCAAAAACTGCAGCCTTTACTGGCCACTTAAGATTGTAGCTAAAAGAAAGACTCCCATCTGAAAATGGCCAACTTCAGCCATGAAAATAACATGTTTACAACCTGGGAATGAATAAATGAATGAATGAATGAGGTGACGTTTAGTAGTTCAAGGGGACTACCAAGGAAGTTCAACAAGCCATTACATTTAAATAAAATAAACAATACAATAAACAATACAATTGGAACCAGAATACTTTATTAATTCCAGTGGAAATTATTCAAGACAAAGGCTTACACAACAGACACTTTTAATTAAGCTTAAATGGACTTGCAAGTTCAAGCAGTCTTCTTGTCCTTTAAGTACATGAATGAATCAACATCAACCAAAGGAAAGCAAGTATTTGCACAGGTCATGTCTATTTTAGATGACACTTGCTGTATAGTTGTATGTGTCAGCTGTTTATCTATCTATCTATATAAAAAGACAATAAGGACAGGAAAAGAAACAAAGGAGTGAAGTAAAAATAGAGAATGCCGCCACATAATAAATTCAAATAAAGCTTGAATGACATGCAGAGAGGGGAACAGGGGCCATGACACACGTAGGCAAACAAGACCTAAAGATAACGACAAGAGACCATGACACTCAGTTCTCAGTTGTGAGTGATACTTTGGTGACTTTGTGGCCGGAAATAATAAACAAGGAGGCTGCAGTGAATGGTGGTTTACTAAGACACATCCTGTTTTATATGATAAATATAATAACACATGCAGTTCACACTTCTTCAGCTAGGGATTAGTGAGATTATTTTTGCCCTAGACTCTCATTTTTAAGAATATCCTGCAATATTTAGCTTCTGCGTATCTTCTATGTCATAGACTAAATAAGAAGAAAGTTTGTATCTGCATAGTTAAGGAGAAAGATTGAATTTCTTAAAGTAAATAAAGAATGACTTGTTCCTCTTGACTCCACCATGCTATGTGCAATTGCTAAAAATGGGATGGCAACCGTAAAGGAACAGAATTTTGTGGTTCTGAAATTAAAAAAAAAAAATAGAAATCATTCAATCAGGTTATAAATTCAATTTTTCATTTCTGTGCTCATGTTGAATGGATCAAAAAGTTAATCAAACAGAACTTCAGAAAATGAATTATTGTCGTGTGTCTGAAAAGAGACATTTTCAGACAGAAAAAGAGATGGTGCACAGTGCAGCACAAACACACTTCTCTACAACAGTCACTTCATATCTTCTGCACCAGAGTCTGTGAGAGTTACATTTGCAAAATACCATTATAAAGATAAAAACGTCAGGAATATTTCTGCATATACCTCAGCTAATTACACAGCTGCAAGACGTGAGGTGGCTGAAGAGGTAGCAGTTTGATCTTTTAATCACGCACCACCATGGCGAAGGTGACTAAAGGTTGTCGTACCACATGAGCAGGAAGACATGCGTTTCCATATCTGCTGTCCAAGTGCTTTTTCAGAAGGAGAAGGAAACGGCAAACAGAGCTGACAAAGCTGAATTCAGCTGACCTACCTTTGAAAGGGGAAATACACCCAACAGCACTATGGGCCCAGAACGGGTACATACCAGTGGGAGTCACTATACACATGTAAAGCCCAGTGAGAAGTCACTGAGCATTTCCTCTAATGTGGAGACATGAAACACGAAGGACAGAGGTACAGGGAAATGGCAGCACATGGACTGATCATAGATATTGCTATATCTAATAAAAGAACATTTGCCTACAGGCAACAGTGAAGCACAGTGGAGTTTCCCTGTGGTTCAGGTCTACATTTTTACAGCTGGAGCTGGGTTTTTGTCAGAATTATGCGTCTCTTAAATGTTGCTCAAAATATCACATAGATCGTTCATTCTTCTATGTTTCTATTCCACTGGTTTTAGCTCTTTCTCTAATGAGCTGTTTACTGTTTGTATCTTTCAGTACAAATAACTTACTGTTGCCCATTCTCTGACACAGGAGCTCAGGCTGTATACATTAGAACCATAATAAGCAAGTTAGTGATGCTACATTACATAATGCACAATGTTTTCATGGAATGAAGTGATGAAATGAAATGATTTGCCATGTGATCAGTTATTTTTCATACATGTCATTGTAGAATGCAGACGAAAAGGAAACAGAAACACAGCAGCCCACATCTAATTTGTGTTTATTTGTTTTCAGTTACTTTGTTTGTTCTCCTTTGGCTTCCTGGACAATGAGGCTCTTCTTTTGTCCACAGTCACTCTGGCTGATTGACTCATATAGTGAGAATTAAGCACAGAGTGAGTTCAGGCAAGCCACAAACTCAAGCCCAGCTGTAAGCCCAGCCCATCAGCTCATCTTAATCCTGTCACGGTGTGGCATCGTGTGAGGAGGTTGGACCCAATATGCAGACTCCAGGTAGCAGACAACAAAACTCAGAAATAGGCTTTAGTTTGCCATTAAAAGTCCAAAACACAAATCCAAGGCAGAGTGAAACTCACAGACAAACTCCACACATGCAGGGAGCAACACTGATGACACCACACTGAACTGAAGAGAGACTGAGTATAAAAAGACTCAGACTAACAAGCAAACAAGAAACAGGAGGGAGAGGAACACAGGTGGCAACACTCAGGGGCAGGAAGTAAAAATCAGCACAATGCACAAGACTCAAATGGCTTCAAAATAAAACAGGAACAGAAAACAAGACAGAACATGACACAATAGCAAACTTGACATCAGACAGGAATACATCAGGGAAAGTACTAAAGAATGGAAAAGCAACAAAGGGAGGCTCAATGAGTACTACTAAACAGAAATGCAATAAGGGAAATAAAACAAGGCAGGGCGCAACTAGAATAGAGAAATAAACTAAGGAAGCAAATACAGATACAAAAGGCCCTGAGGAACAAGGAAACTAAAAGAGCAAGAAGAAACTTCAAAATATGCAAAATCAAGCTACAGAAATTCAAGACCATGACAAATCCCAGCTCATGTTAGCAGATGACTCCAGTGATACCTTTCTACACAGCCATTGGAAGGTAATATCGGGTGCGTGGTTTAAGGAGTTTTGGCATATCCACAGTTGCACCTGCAACTGCAAATTGCTTTGCAACCTGCCTCCAACCCGGCTCCTCCTTTCATGCTGTATCTGATTTACTAAATGTCATATCTATTGTGATCTATGGTTTATGTTTGCTCATGTGTGGTGGAAAGGTCCCAGAACAGAGAAATGCCATTACAGCTGGCTTCAGATGGAAATAATAATCTTCTATTGGCTTTAGTAGCCCCGACAAAAACAAAGTTAATCTAAAAAAAACTTCCTATATTCTAATCTGACCTCAGAAAATGCCCAAAATATTGATCTGCTTGATTGTATTCTGAAGTTGTTATAGCTAATATGGACTGTGGATTGCGTTGAATGGCGTTGCTGCCACATGGAGTTGTAGGACTGAATTATAGCCTTTCCTTTTGTAAAGGTCATGTGTATTCTGAGATAATAAAGAAAGCATTGAATTCACTCTCTATAGCATCTAGAGGATTCGCCTGGTTCTTTTTGAGACAGCCCTTTAGAATATTTTAGTCATTGCACATTTCGGAACCTTTTTAAGCAAGAAAGACTGACATATGCATTCCTGGTTACCGGCTATGATCTGTTATGTCTGCTTGTTTATGTCTGGCTGAATAATGGCCAACGACCAGCAATACTCCAGATAAAATATGCACTGTCAGTCACCCCTTTTACTGACCATTTCACAGCATGATAGTATCGGCTCTGAGGTCACGTTTTGACTGTTGGCCTGAACGTCTCAAGAGTTGACCAATCATGATATAGGATTTGACAAGTAAAGCCAACTGGATAATTTTTCTGCATCATTTCACAGCGTTACAAAGATGTTCCACTCATAGCGTAATAAAATAATGTAAAACGGTGAATCAGAAGACACCTGCTCTGCCAGCTGTCACTAACCTGCAGAGACGAAGCAGCGTACACATTCATAAATAACCGTGCAAGTTAATGCAAACAGTTAACATGTGTCACACACAAGACACTCAGTTGGGGGCACAAAATGTTAGGCTAGCTGTCTAAACATATTAGAAGAAGGGGGAAAAACCCAGCTGTCATACTTGCAGTGCTGTGCACATGAAACCATTTTGACAGTTTTGCTTATCAGCCAGTTGTAAGGCCCCAGCAGCCACAAATACACACTTCAATGCATCTACGCTTAAAAAGGAAGGAATGGCTTTCACTCTAAGCCTCTAGGTCATCTATGAGACTGGTGACTGATTGTCCAGGACGCTATGCCCCTATACAAACATAAAGGCCCATATGCACACATAAAGGCATGCACGTGGACAGGAGAACCAATCAGTTGTACCAATGCAAGAGTGATTTGTAAAATAAAAAGTTGCCTGGAAGTTTAAGAGCTTAATATAACGGAAAATATTAACATGCAGTTTATCAGTAAAGTTTAAATATATAGTCTAGCCCTTTCTAAAGGAAGACTGTCTTCTCAGTCTTTGAGAAGAAATCACTGAAGACAGCTGTATTCTACATGTTTGTAGATTATTGTACATCATCAGACACAAAGAAATCCATCAGCTATTCTGCATGGAGACACATACACAAAGTGTTTCTGTACCTGCTTAAACATGCAGTAGCCAAGTTTAAATAGTTCCTAAGCCTCTGGAAGGAGTTTTGAGTATATCCTAGGATTATTGATGTCTTCCTTCATTTTTGGATGATCCAGCTCTCTAGGTTTTTCCAGGCCCTGGAACTTCACAGTTCATCTTCAGGTGGTCCCTTGTAATCTCCCCAAGGGGTCGCCACAGCAGATTAATCCACGTTGGTAACTCGGTGGAGGCTTTGTGAAGGGTGCCCCATTAGGTGAGAGGAGCTTGTGTGCCCACCTGGAATCGAACCAGGGGCCTTTCACTTGTAAGGCGAATGCGCAAGCCACTACACTACAGGGGACACTGTGAGGCAAAATTGTGTCCCCAAGTTCACCAACTCAACATGAAAACTCCTCATCTATTTATTACATGGACTATGGCAAATCCACAGCGTCATCGCAGCAATTCCACAAAAAATATTACTGTAATCAAAATGTCAGATTTGTCCTACTCCATATTCATTTAACAGCTGGTAGCCTTTACTTTGCAGATTATTATTTTATATACAGAAGACAGTCACATGTGTTACAACAAAAATAATATGAGCATTGTGTTTAGAATTTTGTGAACCATGCAAAGCTAGTCTTTTAGAGTCCAAAGACTAAATATAGAGCTAGGAATAAGCATTTAAGCCTTATAATTATTTGGAAGTTAATGCAATAAATTCGTAAAATTCCTTGAATTGAAGCTGAAAGTCTTCAATCTCGGTTGCTTCATTTGAAGTCCATTCTTGTGGTGCACACAGGCAGAACTATGAAAATTGCATCACTGTCCAAATTCTCGTGGTCACAAATTCAATCCCCCTGACATTATTCCTGCACTGAGAGCATTCACGTTTAAACCCTGTGACCCCTGCTCTTTTCCTTCTTCCAATTGCTTCAGACCACCTGCGCATTACAAACACACACACACACACACACACACACACACTCACACATTTAATAAGGGAATCCAGTGAGGGCGCAGCTGGCCCCTCCACTGAGGTTATTAACTTCCATCCTCTCTCTCAGCCACGCTCATAACATGTTGGGAAGTTTGTTGAACATGCTGAAGCTTTTTCCAAAATGACTGAGATATTTCCCTCCACCAAGCTGAGTCACCATCCACCACCTTTTTTTTTCTCTTTTTTAGCACAAATACTAATGAAGGCCTGAGATCAGAATAGCTTAATTGAAGGAACAAATTTCACACATATTTCCTCAGCTCTGCCAAAGTAATTTCACACTCGCTAAAGATAAACAGATATAGGGGTTTAACATAACTGAATAAAAACAAGGAACGTCTTTGAGCTCTGATGTTAGTCTTAATGCTTTTACACCATTTCTAAAATCCACTTACATTTTACTTGAGTTTTAAATTGAAGTGTAGTGACAAGAGGCTTTTAAACTTTTCATGGGTTTTTGTTCTCACCACTAAGCACTGACCTTCCCTTGTGAGTCTGTCAGTCAATATTCTGCTTGGTTTCACTTAGAGGCTGAAAAAGTGGGATTGAAAGCAATAGAAATGAGCTCTGTAGTGACCTTAACAGTGTCATTGTGCTTTCTAAGACTGCCTCAAGTTTTTATCAGGCTTCCAAGAGTCACTGGGGGCTTTGAGTTCTCCCAAGCAGCTGGCCGGCAAGCTATCGATTCTTGTTGTTCCCTCAGTTGCTGCTCTGCAGTGATTTTATCAATCGTCTGCTTTTACAAGACCTGCGATTCTAGATAATAGACAAGGTGGCACCGGTAGCCTGAAAGTGACACAATGTTTCACCGTGAGGCTCACAGACCTACACTGATCTTTCCTTTCCTTTCTTGTCCTCTATATAAAGACATTTTCATAGTGAAAGCATGAATATACGGTATTTCTGTGCATATTTTAGCTACACTAATGCTGATACGACACACACTTGCATGTGTTCCTCAGACATGGTCATATTGTACATATTCATTGAGTCCTACTTACTATACATTGTGCTGCGCAGCCCTTAAAATCCCTTAGAGCTAGAATCCCCAGCCACCACTACAAACACAATCACATGAATACACATCTGGAAGATCATCAGATCATCATCATGGACTGCTCCCATGGGTCTGTCCGTGTCAGAGCTGGCCTAAAGCTGCGGCTGTGTGGCCGTTTTTATAATGTACCGTGACTTCGTGGACTGCTACTGTAGACCACTAAAGCAGAGAAAGGTGCTGCGCATCAGTGCGCAAGGAAGACACAGGATGGTAAACGAAGCTTGACTTCTGATTAAAAATGGGGTTGTGGTGCAGCTCCTGAGGTTCAGGATTATGATTTTAAGGAGAATGAAGAGCAGCATCAAGCTTGAAAAGCCATGTACAGAAGAGTGGAGGCTTGTTGCTCCTGCCTCATGAAACATGCATGAGGTGAGACAATTCACTGTGTATTATTCATGTAATAGCTCAAAGTTGCTGAAAATGTAGCAAATTGCATTCTCTATTTGATAGTAACTTAGCATGTCTTGAAATCAGTTCTGTTTCTCTCCAGCAACACCCATGAGCAGAGCATTCATAAATTTTCTTTGGCATTAATAAGCCCTCTTATTACATCTCCACCTCACTGAGCGTCCACTATGTGTTTGTAATGTTGCCAAGACACTAATATGTGATTCGGCCAATTTGAGCTAAGACCAGTTTCAAAGGAACTGAGAGTGTGATCTTTTAACAGCAAGAGAAATAGTCAGTGTTTCCTAATGACACAATAAAAGCTGACTGTGGCCTGTGACGCCACCTTTTGGGTATGGAATGAAAGTTTCCATATATCTATCCTTCCATCCATCCATCCATCCATCCATCCATTGTCTTCTACTTATCTCGTTCAGGGTTGGGGGGGCCTGGAGCCTGTCCCAGCTACCAAAGAGGCGGGGTACACTCTGGACAGTTCCCTAGTGCATTGCAGTGCCAACACAGAGAGACAATCATTCAGGCTCACAGGAATCAGAATGTTGAAGCCTCAAGTAATAAATGTTAATTGGGCAGGTGGGTAGTTTAGTTTGTTGTAGTTTAGTTTTGTAAATCAGTAGTCTCTTTGCACAGGTACATTTATTGCCTATGTATATTTGACAGCAGCTTTGTTTGAGATTTCAGGTGATATCAGAGTTACTTTACCGGCAAACCTTCCGTCTGTTGCACTTTACACACCTCCTTTCTGTCAGGAGGTGAGAGGTGCCTCAGACCTAAGCCAGAGAAATGAAGGGAAGTTCATCTTATTCTGTCTTCTTTCCCTTATCTCCCCCCATCTGTCGCTCCCTGCATTGGCTTACTGCTGGGACAAACCCATCCCTGCCTGGCTGGTCCCCTCTCTCTGCAGCTCCTTGTTGAATAAAACATGTAGGCCTCACGCTGCTGCTCTATGCTACTTGAAAATCGCAGCCACCTTGCCTCCTTTGCACCTTTTGCATCCTTCTCTTTTCCTTCACTCGCAGCCTCTTTATCTCAGCAGATGCATCCCACTCCGTTCGCTTTCTCTGCTTTCTCCTCCTGCTCCTCCTCCTTTTTGAGTTTTCCCTCCCCTTGTTTCTCTCTCTCCTCTCCTCCCCTCCCCACTTCTCCCTCCCTCCTCCATCTAATAGCGCTCTCTCTCCCAGGTGATCGACACTGAACCGAGCGATTCCCCCTCTCATTGAAGAGCCGTGAGTGGTTGACTGTGCTGAGCACACTCCCAAAGCTCTCCAGGCAACACCTCCCCCCATCCCTTTAGTCTGTACAGTACAGGCAGAAGAAGTAGTGTGCAAGACCACACTATTGTCTTTGCTGCTACCCACCACATTAGCATATAGAGACAGACAGGATGAGCTTTCATAAAGACACAAAGCGAGGAAAACGGAAACACTCTGCAACAAAGGTAGAATAGAAAGAAGAGAGGGTAGATAAGTTTCCCCAAAAGCGTTTAATGTCACACCTCGGGTGATGGCACCCATGAGGCAAGGCATGCCTGTGACAGTAGCTGCCCTCCAGATGGTAGTTAGACTGAAGCCAGCCCCTCCATCCCTGTTTTAGCAACACATGGAGCTCTGTCTCTTTTGGGAATACATCAATGGACGATTCCGGCAATATTCGCAGCCTGAGCCCAGAGCAAGGTAAGATAAGCAAACAGTCCCGGATTCATGCTTGCATGCAGCAGCATTGAAGAAGTAGCCCAGCTCAGGATGAGGGGCTCCTTGTGTTCATGAGTGGTTAAAGAGAAGGAGGAGTGATGGGCGAGTAGTTTCTACTTGCATTCAGCCTCCCAACTTATCCTGCTCACTTCTCATGAAAGAATATTCAGCCTGTCACTTTGACTTCGCCTCTGTCATTTGCCTCTTCTCACCAGGTTTTTGTCAGACATATTGCCTTCTTGGCTTTGTTACTCTCCTCACATGCTCATATAAACATCCTCTGCTTTCTGTGTTGATGGGAAGAAAAGCTTGCAGTGTGAGACCAGATGTGACTATGAAATTGAATGCTTTCCCTTTTTGTTTTCGTGGGGTTTAAGCTATTCTTTATCAGTCACTTTCAAAGACATCACCAGCTCACACTGGTTTTAAGGGTGACTTCCTGGAAGGCTCCAGCTGAAGTGCAGTCTTTGTCAATCAAAGCTGTCATACCGGAACCTGAGTGAGCATGAGAACAGACAGAGCGATGGGAGAACAGATGGAAAATGAAAGGAAATGCAAGTAAAATTAAGTCATCTATCTTTGACAACTCCCCATCCGGGCTTACAAACTCCTCCTCCCCCTCTTTGCTTCCATCTTGCTCTTGCCAGCATTCCCCCAAGCCCCAGTAACCATAGAACGACTCATTAGTGTTGGATCACCTCAGCTCACAGGAGCAGAGCAGCCTGAGGTGCAGTGCCGAGCACTATAATCAGACTTTTACAAAGCCGCACAATGAAGCTCTAATGCCTACGCTGCATCTCCATGCTGGAGTATCAAGGTCAGCTTCTGCCTGAGCTTCCTCTCACACATGTGCTACCGACCCCGCTCCGACCTGGTCCACTGTTATGTATGACTCTATAATTAACACATTCTGAAATTCTCATTTCAGTGGTCAGTGGGACATAAATCCTGCATGTACAAAATTCACCAGTCAAATTTGATAACATTTGATTAAAAAAGAGAGATTTTTTTTTTAGTTTGTTTTTCCCCAGTAAGTTATAATCCAGCCATCATGATCCCTTCCACTTATTTTTATTATTGATTTTAATTTAGGATTATGTGAGTTGGTGTGTCTTTCTCACAGTAAGAATGTCCTCTGTTTAAATCCACCCGGTAGCTTGGGCCTTTCTTTGTGGAGTTCGCAGGTTCTCTCTGTCTTCTTCTTTTTCTTCTTCTTCTTCTTCTTTCAGCTGCTCCAGTTAGGGGTCACCACAGCGGATCATCTGCCTCCATCTCATCCTATCCCTTGCATCCTCTTCCCTCACACCAACCCTCTGCATGTCCTCCTTCACTACATCCATCAATCTTCTCTGTGGTCTTCCTCTTCTCCTCCTGCCTGGCAGCTCCACCTTCAACATCCTTTGTCCAATATATCCACTATCCCTCCTCTGAACATGTCCAGACCATCTCAGCCTTGCCTCTCTGACTTTGT
>VUQH01014686.1:2963-17383 GCA_015106775.1 Etroplus canarensis
ATAAACCCAAAAAAATATTTTTTTTTTTTTTTTTTTTTTTCTTTTATAAAAAAAAAAAAAAAAAAAAAAAGTTTTTTTTAAAAAAAAAAAAAAAAAAAAAAAAAAAAAAAAAACAACCTTTTTTTTTTTTTTTTTTTTTTTTTTTTTTTTTTTTTTTTTTTTTTTCAAATGCAAAGAAATTTAACTCAACGTGAAGCTGTTTATTGGATTGATGAAGATGTTGGGTGAAACTTAAGCCAGAAATTGTGGTGTGACTTTGATAACAAAAAGACTAAGATGCAGAATGATATCAGTGGAATAGATACAAAAAATGTGGGTTTGAATGAAGCTGAAGAGTTGGGAGGTACAGGACAGTGCACAAACAGAATACTATACAGGGTGAGTTTATGAGCGATTTAGAGAGCTGAACAGACAGTGTTACTTACTGGAGCGTGGACTCTTGTGTGATCCGTGTTATCAATGAGCGATTGGTTGAAAACAAGACATTAGTGCTTTGTGAGCAGAGACAAAACAGGCCAAGAGACACACAGCAAAGTGGCATTTCACACAAAAAGTACAGTCTTGAAAACAATATTGCAGCCTGTCATTTACCAGCTGTTGTGAGTTTGTTATTCATTGCTCAAGGGGAGGGGCGGTGTTTTCAGAAGATTACAAATATAGATAAAATATTAATGTCATATTGTAGCTACATCATCTATTTTGATTCCATTGTACACACTAATTTTGTAATCTCAATGAGAATCTCCAGGGCAAATTTGGAGTTTAAACTGATTCTTGATGCTTTGGTGTGTGTCTCTATTAAAGCCAAGCAGCACATTGACAAACAAGATGGTATTAGTTTTAGAAACAATTAAACAACATTTATAAACATTAACACTAAGCACAACATTGATAAAAAGACATCTTGAGTAGATTGAAATGTTAGACAGTCTGAGCTACAGTATGTGTACAGGTAGAAAACATAGAGATGGTTTCCATCAGCAAACAAGGAGTAAATATTTAGATACCCTTTAAAAAACCAGCACATTGGGATGCAGCTCTGAACACCACTGCCACTTCAGAGCATTCACATATTAGCATTCTTTCAGGACATGCTAGTAGAGCTAACCGAAGGAATTCAAGTGCTGAGCTTCTAAATATTAGCTAAAAAATACTCAGAATACTAAAAAGCATTTGAGAGCGGGATTAAAGACTTCACAGTGAAAGAAAAACTGAACACACACTGAAAACACTACTGAAATATTCCAGTCAAAACATTCTCAGTGAGTGTGTGTGCATATTTGTTTTTCTTCCTTTGATCATGCTGACCAGATGCATGCTGTTCCCAAAGTGAAATAATAATCAGCCTCCAACGTGCAGCATCTTAGACTTTTTCATTTAGCTGTCATGCAAGTTTCTTCCAGGTCATCAGGAGCATGTACTGCCACAGTTTCACAGCCGACATCAGAGATGACGCCAGAAACCCTTAAAGTTCACAGCATCCTCTCTGAATATAGATGACCAGATGACCCACCCACTCTCTGTCTGACAAGAGCCAAGACCCTCAGCTCAACTAAACCTAATGCACATCTATAGGGGTTTTTAGTGTTTTGTTCTAGTCTTATTTTCTATTGAAAAACTTTAACAAAAAGGGCGAGGTCTCAAGAAAGAGACAGAGAAAGAATAGATATGGTACAATATTTTATGTCAATAGACTGTGTTCTTATAAACTCTTCTTCATGCCCATGCAACAAAGTGCTTGTTTCTCAAAACACAACGTGCATACAGAGCAGGAGGTCCCCACCCGTGTTCATGCACATGCATGTCCACCACCTAGGTATGACAAGGCAATGTACAATCAATTCCTGAGGAAAAAAAAAAACATCTACTCTGCAAGCTGGAGACCTGGACACTGAGAAAACAAGGTCAGATTACTTTATTAATAAAATATTTCAAAGGTGAAAACACAACATCTGCTTTGCAGAGTACAGAAGCATGTTACTATATTGGACACACCACCCTTAATTTGGATCCTAAGTGACACTGTCTCCATAACAACGAAATAGGCACCTCCCACCCCAGAGTGGAGCCAGTAACCATGGAGACAGAGACTTCAATTATGAGGAAATTGCCACTACAGGATCAGGCAGTGGCTAGACAGTAGACTTTTCAATGAAGCAATAAGTCTGTAGTGGGACATGTTAACTCAGCAACCTCTAAGTGACATATAAGTTTTACAAGCAAGCACTTACACAACAACTTGGTCATCATCTGTACTAATGACCCTAACATCCATTTATAACTGTGCTACATTTTGTAGTTTCATTAGCAATCCAAATATATGGCACCAAATCAATGACTAGCCATTTTCTAGTGCTAAACTGTGGGTTATTTATTTATACACACATTCTGGTTCAAAGAAAAAAGGGAGCGAGAGGAAGAGCGAGACAGAGGAGGGAGAGCAGGAGGTCAGGCAGGAGAGGCTGCATACAACACTTACTCTGAAGACATGAAGGAGGACAACGGTCCAACCTCCTTTGCCTTCTGCAGAGCATGCTTCTGGTTGAATGCTGCCTCTGCTTCCTCTTCATCCTGATGAAGAGAGGCAAAGAACAATGCATAACTGAACAACCATAAAATCTGTAATTTTAAATAATAAAACAGAATCAAAGGAATGAAAAGAGGAACGAGCAGAACTGGATATTAAAGAGGAGAGCTTATTAAAACTATTCAACATTAAATAACAGACTCTTATAACAGTAAAAGTACATTGGTCTAGACTTTTTCTTTTCATTGTTTTATTACCTTTGTTAGCTCTTGTGCATTGGCAAGGTTATCCACAGCAATGGCCAAGAAGACATTAAGCAGAGTGTCTGGTTACACCTATGTTAAGGACTATTATTGCATTGTTAAGCGACAGATGCACTGTAGTACTGCAGACTGCAATCAGCAAACCACACTGCACCTTTGCAATACCATTACGACACCAATGTGTCCCTGGCCAAAAATGGTAAAGTTTAACAGCAAAAGCTGAAGCACAATAATGAGGAGGACGGCCAGAGTGAACATTGCATCCACATTCAAAAGGGATACAGTCAGACTCTTTCTTACAATACAAACCAGGAACCAGTGAACAAATTATTACAATGAACAATAACAACAAAATGTCGCCTATTTTTTTAACATGACATTTGGTTGACAACATATTTTGTTATTGAAGAGCTGTGATCAAGAACCAACGTTCACTTCATCTACACAGACTGGCATTACTGGTCATCTGTTTTGTAAATATATAAAGATGTCTACACTATATGGGCGTCCAGGCTGTCAGTTCAAGCACATAGGCCTGTGGTGGTGCGCTGTGTTGTTTTGGTTTGCTCACTACAGTAAGAAGTGGAGTTGAGAGTGATTATGATCCCATCAAATGCTGCATAACTTTTTACTCTTACCATTTGTGAATATTTTATGTTTTATTTTTCCATTTGCTTAAAAGATAATATTAAAAGGTTAATGAAAAAACTCACGCTTGCTAAAGAAAGACAACATCTAGCATGTGTTCATGAAGGACATTCAGCAGACAGCCAGTTAACATTGAGGATGTCGACAAAGTTTTTACTTTGGTGATTTTTTTTGTATCCATGACAGGATATCTTGAAGGGGTGTTCAAAATTAAAATTGTCATATGAAATATTATACCCCATCAGAGCAGGGGTGCCCAAACTTTTTTTTAACAGTGCCAGATTTATTAATGGGAAAACTCCCAAGGGCCAACAGTCCCTTAGAGCAAAATACATCCACAATTTTCATAACACAGTTTTTGATAAACTTACTCTCCATAAAACATTTACCATGTTTACTGATTAAAATGGCCACTTCATATCTTGTTTTGGTGGTATTTTAATTTGAATCATGGGAAAAAACACCATTGTGAGGCTAGGCCAGCTTCCAGCTGCTTTACATTTTCAGCAGGGCTGCTCCCTGTCAGCTTGTTGTATACAATAGGCTGTTTTATCTAATAATCTCTCTGTACACTGAACTCCTTATCCATGGTAATGCTCTATTGGCAAAATAAGCAAATACAATTGTTTCAGTTTCAGTGAAAAAATACTGCAGTTTTCATCTCTTGCCCTAACTATTAACTTTCCTCTCTTTTACAAAGAAAACCTCTGCCAAATTACCAATGCTGATCAATCCGTTGTGGTGACACCTTGGGGAGAATACAACGGAGCAGCCGAAGGTATATTTCAAATGGCTGAAATTATCCAGATGCTTTTAACATCACATGTTTCTGCCACAATGAGGTGGAAAAAAAATTACATGTTGAATTTGTATGATTTAATAACATTGTTTGACAGTGCTAGCAGGACATAAATAAAATTTTTGTAGGGCAGGAGCTACAGGCCATATAAAATATGACCTTAGACTGATTGGCCCTCGCGTCAGACTTTAGACATGTCTGCAATAGAGGATGCTTTTCAGTTACTGAAGACAAAAGTGAAGGCAGAAAGAACCACCAACAACCAGCAACTGAAGGCAGTAAAGGCCTGGCAAAGCATGTCAAGGGAGGAAACACAGCATTTGATGATGTCCATGGCTTCTAGACAGTCATTGAGAGCAAAGGATTTTTATGCAAGTATTAAAAAAAATCCTTATATCTAAAAGCATGCTAGTTTGATTTTATAATTGCTTTTGAGCCTCTGAAAATAGGTGACTATGTATAAAAATGGGTTTAAACGGTTTATGCAAAACTGTTATCAAACCCCTTGAATTAAAGATGAAAGCCTCTGCTTCAATCATATTTTGACTGCTGGATGTAAAATCCAGTGTCATGGCATAAACAAATAAAGAAACTTTGCTATAGTCCAAATACATGTGGACCTGGCTATATTTTCTCAGTATTAGTGCTCAGATGAGTAAGTAATGGAATTACGTTTACTGTAGAAGGTGTCCGGAAAGTACAATAGGATGCACATTTTAATCTGTTTGCTTCAGATCTAGACTTTTATCATCTACCTCCTTAATTAACCAAAAAATACAGTAATGCAAGAATCTGACTTAAAAATGACCCATTAAATCAATGGTAAAGTGACAATTGTAAAAATAAGTTATTAAATGTTACATATTAGGATCAATTAAATAAGTAATACTAAATAAATCTAAGTTACATAAGAAGGAAATCAGTAGGGTGTATATTATTTTGAAATGAAACTGTTTTTTTAAAGAAGTGGAATGAAGGATACAGTTTCCAAAAAGAGTGAGCACTATAAAGTAGATGGACGACCACATGCCAGACTTTACCCCACCTTGGGAGCGAATACCATTGTACATTACCTCGTTCCAGTCCTCTCCAGTAAGGATCTGTAAAAAAAAAAAAAAAAAACACACACACACCCACAACAGCATATAGTCACACCGTGTATTGTCTTCAAAACTAACCCAAGCTTTGCTGATGAGCTCACCTCAAAACTCCACATTTACCAAAGGGTATTCTTGGTCAAAGTTAAAGTTCCAACATATTTTGATTCACAGTGATAAGAGTGTGTAAACTCTGTGTTTTGAGCAGGCAGCAAAAAAGATTTAGTTCCAGACCTGAAAGACAGTCATGATAGCTGCAGGAAATGTATCAAAGTTTGTCGGAGTGTAGTCTTCAAAGATGAACCTGTGAAAAAGATGTGACATTTATGATAGCGTTCATTAGTTCATTCAGAGAACTACAACTGTATGCCCTCTACCAATCAAGTTTGTATCGATGTCTGTCCAAAATATTAAATGTTTAAATTTTTTCATTATATTCTGTGAGACATTTGTGTGAAACTTATCATTGATAATCAGTAAGCAACTCTTGACTCATGAAAGTGTTTTCTAAGCTCAGTGTAACCTTGACCTCTTACATTTGATAAATAACTTTTCCTTAAGTCCACGCAGATGTTTTTGCCAGATTTAAATAAATACCCCCTAGGTACTGGAGTCACAAAAATGGGAGACACAGAAAAACAACTAGAAAACTTAATGCATCCAGCCATAGTTGATAAAAATCAGTCAGCCAATGACAGCCCATTCTACGACTGTCTGGCTGACAGACATTGAGTTTTCCTTTTTTTTCCTTTCTGATCAGTATTCTAGAGGCCAGTTTATCACAAGGGCATGTCTGTCTACCTCAGCCAACTTTTATTAAAGCTATAGCTTGTGGGAAATGGCCTTTGACTCAAGGGGAAAACCAAGCAACAATAGCTGTGCATGTGAAAAATGTAGAGTCTTACATCTTTACTGAGGTCACATTGTCTCAGTATAATAAAAACTACAGTGAATGGGCCACAGGACCATCCAGACCATGTGCTATCTTCTCAGTTCAATAAATAAGAATCATGAAGTGTACTTTAAGTTTATTTTTATGTATCCAAATGTGAATTTACTGGGTAGCAAACTCCCTTTATAGTTGACAGAACTACAAAAATTTGCAATTTACTAAAAGGGTTTCTATTCTGCTCATTTTCATATCCATATTTCTATTCTTGGATTCTAGTAGAGGAGTTTTGCAGGACTCATGGGTCAAAATAATCCTTATTATCTTCTGCTGAGTCTTGGGACAGCCCCTCAACTGATCTCAGCTGTCTGAGGCAAGTTAATTTGACTATTCTCCCTTTGTTTGAGTCATCTTTCTTCTGATTAGCTGTTCCTCACAAACAGAAGATTTTATCAGCAGGTGACTGAGCTGCTGTGCTGACAGCCAGAGGTGTGTGCTAGAAACAAAACAAAACAAAAAAGTACATTTCTCTCAAAAGGGATTACTCGGACATATCCTGACCTCATTATCAGAGAATTCGACCATGTTCAATATGACCTTGCCCCCTTTATCTGTGTACAAGTGACCAAATATACGGAAAAGCATTTGCGTGGCAATTTAAAGAAATATGCGTGATTTAGAAAATTACCTTCCACCAAAGAGCTGCATGCCGAGTAGTGCAAAGACAACAATGAAGAGAAAGAGAAGGAATATGAGGGAGATGATGGACTTCATGGAGTTCATCAAAGAGACGACCAGGTTTCTCAGAGATGCCCAATACCTTAAAAGTAATCAAATAATCAGTCCATCAGTCCAAAGGAGATAAATGTGCAAAGTCTGGGTTTAGTTTTGTACAGTCTAAATAAAGATACTATTTTAAAAATTAAAGAGAACTTAAAGGAGAACTTTTAAAACTAAGTGTGATAATGTCTATCATTGGAGTATGTGAAAAATAGATAAACATAAGCTCTCCTAAAAGACCACAAGCGATGTCATTTTCATCAGTTTTAACGGGTTTGAGGCTAGCTCATTCCCCATTCCTGCTAGAAGCTCTTACTGTACTAGCATAACATACACAAATCTCAAAACAAACTCACTGACACAAAACTTGCTCAGGAAGGATTGTGTTCATATAGAGTTAGATCAATTACCAAAACCTAAGCAGTTCCATCATGGGTAATATAGGTGTAATGTACAGAAGCAAGATACACAGCTGTAATAAAGAAACACAATTTTTGAATCTGCTGCAGTCATTTTAAACTGTCCATTTTTAATTTTAACAATATTCTGGGAATGCTAATTATGGTATGAATGGTATTGGAATACAACGTTACGTTTAGTAGTTTTGAGAGGGTTTTGTTTTTTGTTATGACTTGAATTAGACAAGAGAAATAGGCAGTTTGTTTGTAGTATAACTTACAAAAAAGGGAATAGATTAAAATGAATCCCACCAAACAATTTCTGACATTAGAGAAACAAATGGAGAACTGTATCCGCATGTTAATACTACTGTCAGCCTTAATCAACAGTGAAATGTCTCTTGTAAACAACAGATCCCGAGAGATGGCAAAGAGTGAGTAAATCTGCACGACTAACTTGGTGATCTTGAAGATCCTCAGCAGACGGAGTGCACGCAGGACACTGATGCCAAGGGAAGTGCCAGGCCTGAAGAAACCCCACAGCACTTCAAAGATGCTGCCAACAATTACCTAAAGAATCATGTCAGGAATTTACACTGAGTTTACAAAAAATAGCTTATATAAAGAAGAGTAAGTCAACAGCTACCATCAGTTATGACAGTCATGAAGAGGATAGGAGAGGCAAAGATGGTGCAGAGAGAGACATAAAGGATCAGAGAGCTGATGCAGCAAAATTTATGAAAACACAAGCATCTAAATTTTCTTAGAAACAAATATGAAGAGAGGGAGGTGGAGTACTAACACTGCAGTCAAAGCAGTTGAAGGAGGAGTGGAAGTAAAGACGTGGGCCCAGACTGTACATCTTCAGGAACATCTCAGTCAGGAACAGAGCGAGGAACAGAAACTCTGCATAGTCTAGAACAACAACAAATAAAAAAGTTAAAATCTTACAAGCCCAATTCCAAACAAGGTCAGGACACTGAGTAAAATATAAATAAAAACACAATGCAATGATTTACAAATCTCATAAACCAATATTTTGTACAAAAAAGTAGAATGTTGAAAGTGCGATAGTTTAACATTTAATAAAAAAATACTAGCTCATCTTGAATTTTGTTATTTTTAGGGAAAAAGAAAGAAGAGAGATTGCAGTGATTATATGCACTTTTTATTTAAGTAAAATTCGGTGCAGATAATTTTTAAATTGTTAGTGACTGATAAAATTGTGGCGTGCGGAGCATATATTTTTGTGTAGTGTCGGGTGTGAACTTGTTTGAGGTTTTGAAGTAGGGCATGTCAAAATAAGTTTGAGAACCCCTGATTTAGGGAAGTACGGTACTATTCCCCTTACTAGATCAGTTTAGCTGTGACAAAACTATGAGCACTTCTCATGCTTCAAACTGTTAATAAAGTGAAGTGTGACTCACAGAGAAAGTTGGACAGCCATGAGGGTTGGTTGTGGTGAACAATGGCTACACACAATGTGTTGAGAGCCACAAGGCTAAGCACAGTCCAGTAGAAAGTCTGTGTCTTCACCACACGGCGGATGGATATTCGCAGGAGACGTTCCTTACGCCGAAAATATGCTGTTGGACCTCGCTTAGCACTCCTAATACTTGTTCGGGTCATGGAAATACCTTTGGGGAATAGGAAGATGAAGAGAAAATTGTGATCTAACAGACCTAGTACAGCATGTTTCCACACTGAGTCTGAGAAAAACATGCATTTTCAAAACTGCAGCAGAGCTCAGCGCACACCTACTGGTGTCTGACTTTTTTTGCCCATATGTCTGAGCCTGTTCACACTCCCACTCACCCACAGAGGAGATGTCACCATATTGTTCCTCCCCTGGTTGCCCTTGATGCATCACATCCATGCCTCTCCTCTTGATCGTGGTGGCTCGTTTCAATACTGCAGACAGATTATGTTGAATATAAAAAAGTCCCAGAATAGCCTGTTCAAACTGTACATTCTGTACAATTCAAGTACACTGTGAGGGCAGTGACACAAGAACTATTTTGAGGAATGTTGTCATGGTCTTGAATTTTGTAGTTTGGTTTGTATATTTTTGAGTACTTTCAGGGTTTTGGGAAATTCTCAATTATTATGATCTGTATTGCATCCCTTGTTTATGTTTATTTCTATACTCTAGTTGAGCCCTGCCTTGTTTTAATTCTACTATTACATTCCTGTTCTACTCTCATGAGCCTTTTTTCATTAATCATGTAGGTCTCCAGATGTTTTCCTGCTGTGTTCCTGTCTTTCATCAAGTTTAGTCTCGTGTCATGTTTTTAGTGATGTTTTCTGTTTCCTGTTTTACTTTGTAGCCAGTCTGGTCTTGTGCATTATGTTCAATTTTACTTCCTGTCCTTGATGTCACTTATGCTTCCTTCCCACCTGTTCCCACTTGTCTCATTTGTCTTTGTGTATTTACTGTGTCATATTGTCAGTGTTGGATCCCTGGCTGTGTGTGTTTTCCTGTGGATTTTCATGTGGCTTTTCATGCCTGGAGTTTGTATTTGTGGACTTTGCCACTCTAGAAATCTTTTGGCTTAATGAAGCCCTTCTTTAGTTAATCTTGTCTTGTCTTGGTTAGTCCTTTTGGGTCCACACTCTCCACATACACAGAAACCTGACAAATGTGGTCAGAAAACAGCATTACCTGTTTGTTTAGATAACATTAAGTCAAAATACAGGATATTTTGAGGTGAATATCTGTTAACAAAGCCCCAAAACTGCCTTGTGCATAACCACCCTCACATTTAAAAACATTTTAAAGACATCCACAGTTAGACCAAGGCAATAGGGAAGTGCGCCATGAAAAGAATGCAATAAAAGAAACGATGAAAATAAATTATAGTGAGAGTAATATGCATGGCAAGCTAATGTCTGAAGTTTTAGCTAAAAGGGCAAATTCAGCTCAATAACACTGCAGCTAAATGAGACAAAAATGATCATTTAATGTCAGTGCAATGATCCAAAAAGCTGAATGCAAATCTTCTAATGCTTCTTCATCATGGTAAAACATGCTCCAAGGCTACTTAACAGTCCATGCATTTCTCATATTTGGGCTGTCATCAAGTGTCCTCACACAGCATAAGCACACATCGTGCAGTGCACACATGCTGAAAGTAAATGTGATGAGCCTGTTTTGACCTTTTGACTGATGGATGTGTTTATGATTACCTTTCATCTTATACTACTTCTTCCCACATCTTCCCTCTACCTTATGATTTCAAAATCTACTTGCAGTCAATATTTGCTTGGGGACTTTTTAATAAGCCACTGCTCAAACACACAAACACAAACACACACACACAGATCCACAACCATCCTGCTGCCTTTTCAGACCAGTGGTTGCTAAGGCAACTGCAGTGTGCCACCTTTCTTTTTAATCAAAGCTATAAGAGCTTCTGCATTTATTTCATCGCAACAGCTGGTGCCACCGTCTGTTTCTTCTCCAAGCATGCATGCATACATGCACTGCACAATTAAATCTTATCATGTTAGTGTGTCTTTGTATAAATGTAATGATTGAAGGATTTTGAGGATTTCCTTTTCTTTCTCTAAGTGTTTGCCCGTCTGATTATTAGTGGTCTAGTGGCCATGTCTGTGACTGTGTGGAAAAATGAGGTGTGAAGTGGGTTAGGCAAAGTGCAGAAGAAAGAATGGTTCTCACCATAGACACCACCTGTACTCCACTCTGGGAGCCTCCTGAGAGCTGCCAATCAACATTTAATAAAAGCCTTGCTGGTTTAGCAAGTAAAGGTCACAGTAGAGTGGAGAGGGTCAGAACAGCACTTAGTTATGTGTTGACCACTGTATCTAATGACAGGTTTAACACTATCAGTGCTCATGCTCTCAATGTGGCACAAAAAATTATTGAGAAATGTTATGGTGTGAGTAAGCAGCATCAACACAGCCTAGGCTCTTCGCAACCTGAAGCTATTCATTGTATTGTTTAATTAGCATTAGGTGTAAAGATGATTTTTCCCTTATTTTCAAGTTCCCTACAACAGTCTACAGCACAATAGTAAGATTTTTTTTATGGAACAGTCTGATATCCTTCAAGGTCTAATGATAGATCACATTATGACTTACTAAGAAAGCTCAGTCAACCTTTGGCTGATTTTTCTATGTGTATTTCTCTACTCATCTTAAGCAAGTTATGTTAGCAAGTTAAGTTATGCTAACAATGTTTACTATGAACATTTTTTATTAGTAGTTTCACACTTAATTGGTAACCAACTTATTAACTTGAGAAATGTATATTTTCAAATGTTGATGGTGGTAGATAAAAAGTCAAGTGATCACCAAAACTGGTGAGTTACTTTTGAGGAGAGACTGCGTTTATAAAAGATGCAGTGGCTGCAGCCATTGTGATTTCACGCACTGGTTTATGAATTCCTTTTTTGAAACTTAAAAATGAGCATTTTAGCCACTCTTATGGGGTTCTGAAACCAGGCGTGACAAGCGAGGGGTGGATCTGAATAATAAACTGAAGGCACTGCACACTCATTGAGTGTGATTTGACAGCCACAAGGTAGCCACACCATGAAGCATACTCTACTTTATTATCTCTTTTACTCTCCATGGAACCATTATTTACAAAATAAATATCAGGAGTTCAGTATGATTTTAGTAATTGAGACCATAAACTCAACCGGAAAAGGTTTATTGAGGCCATATATCAAGTGAAGAGTAAGGTTGCTTTCCTACTGACTTACACTTACCAGCAAGTTCATTATGCAAATCTCTAATCAACCAATCAGTGGCAGTCATTTAAGCACTCAAACGCTTTAATTTTATTTGAGCATGTAGACATGATAAAATGACCTACTAAAGTTTAAAACAAGCATCAGAATGAGGACAAAAGGTGATTTAAGATATTTTGATAAAGTATTTAGATATTGTATTTCGTAAACTGTTTATAAGGATTTTTCCACACAAGGTCAGAGGAGAACGGCCAGACTGCTTCAAGCTGACAGAAAGGCAACAGTAACTCAAATAATCACTTGTTACGACCAAGGTATGCAGAAGAGCAACTGTGTATGTGTGACTATGGATCAAAATCTGAGGAATGGTTCCAGCACATTGATACAATAAAGTGTAAATAATTTCTATGCCACAAAGAATTAAATCAGTTCTGAAGGAAAATGGGGGGGGTCAAACCTGAAAGTAGCAAGGTGTAACTAATGAAGTGGCCAATTAGTTTACATAACCAGCCAGAGGAGTTGAGGAGTTGCCCTCTATCTATATCTATCTGTCTATCTATCTATCTATCTATGAACTTAGCGTAATCTAAAACTTTGAAAAGAGGATAACCTAAATTATTTGTCATATGTCTGCTATCAAAAATATCATCTGTGCCAAATCAAATACATTAAATACATTACACTCAATAGTTGCTGATATGTTTCAGTCTGGATCACTGTTGAACTGACTTATATACACTGCTATTATCTGATCCATGGCATTGGAAGCCAAAAGTGAATAACCACAATAAAGTATAATTGATTTAACTAGAAAGTGTTTTTATTTCTATTTCTATTTCTGTATTTTAGACAATAAGTGTAAACCTAAAGCCAGTAAACAATGCAAAAATAACAGCATATGTCTGAATAGCCTTTTTAAAGCATATTTGCCAGCATAAACTGAGACAGCATGTACTGCAGTGTTGGTAGCAAAAAGATAATGTTCATAATGAAAGCAAGAAAAACAAAGATCTCTACTGACTTACCATCGAGGGCAGAAGGTCCTGGATTTTTATTCTCCTCTGCAAGCATCACTTCCTCTAGGAAAAAAAAGGATGGTCAGAAGTGAGCAGCTGATGTATTCTTTTACAGCTATATTTACAGTACTGTTGGAAAACAAAGAGGTAGCCACAGATACACCCATGTTCCACAACTGGCAGGATTAGTCAAAAAGTTTAAAGTGAAATATTGATTTTTCTTTTCTCATCGAGGAAAAGCTGATATGTGACTAGGACTAAAGCCACCTGCTCTGTCAATCCAGGCCCGATAGCCGTTTAGCTCTCTCTCAATCTGCTGTTGGCGCCTCAGCTTCATGAAGGCCCTGCGGTTTTCCACTCTCTCTCTCTCCTTGGCAAATTCTCTGCAGAAACAAACAAAATCACAGAATTATTTATTTATTAAAGCCAAGGGACCATATCAACACTGGGATAAATATAATTCCTCTTGGAGACAATAGCTGAATTAAAAGTTTTTGCTGTTTTGAACTGAACTTTTCTCATTGCTTCATCCAACCAGAAGCAGAGGCAGAGGAGAGGAATTCAAGGGATGTCTTGTTTCACTGTAGAGATAATGACAACAGATCCTGAATTGACCTTTTTGTAAAACTAATAAACTTGCATAGACACCATGCAGTGAAACTGCACAGTTTGACTTAACAGTAGCTAGTTCTATTAACCAGTGAAAAAACAAGTGATGTCTGTTACAGTCTAACCTGCAAGGTCTAAAATTTAAAAAAAAAACAAAACAAGCTGAAGCCCATTATAGAGAAGGATGCGACCCATAAAAATGTACCAAAGGGCTATAATTGTGTCTCTTAACAAACTACACAATTATTCTAAAACTATTTAGTGTGTAGTTTTACTAAATACATTTCATTTTAGTGAACACATTATATTTAACCACTGGGCACAAAGGAAACAGAAGCTTCAAAAAGATGTCAGCAAACTAAACTAGAAAATAGACCTTTGAATTTAATTTTCCATTGTAAAGCTTAAATTTGATTAACAGCTCAAGTTTTTTTGTATGCACACTCCTAAAATTTGGTCTTTCAGCTGCTTCTGTTAGCGGTCATCACAGCAGATCTGCCTCCATCTCACCCTATCCTGTGGACATCTTTTACTATATTCATGAGCAGGCCCCACAAACCAGCCACAGGGGCCCACAAGCCAGTGTAGTCCTAGTGCCGGTCCCAAGCCCAGGTAAATGGTGAGGGTTGCGTCAGGAAGGGCATCTTTCATAAAAACTTTGCCAAATCAAATATGTGGA
>VUQH01014692.1:23058-34357 GCA_015106775.1 Etroplus canarensis
ACCCAATTTTTATTAAAAAAAAAAAAAAAAAAAGCTGACTGAGCAAACACCTCAAACTGCTCAGCTGCCTTCTGTAAGAACTGGATAAATATGTTAACACCTTAAATGTCTGACGCCACATAATATGTGCAGTACTGAAGTTACATATAATACTGCTGCTATGGACTGCACTCTGTACATCATCTTGTCTCAGCTGCTCCCGTTAGGGGTCGCTACAGCGGACCATCTGCCTCCATCTCATCCTATCCCTCACACCAACCCTCTGCATGTCCTCCTCCACTACTCTGTACATATAAAGCTGAAATGTGGACCCACGTGGACACAAAATGTGTGAAAGGCAAAGCAAGAACTTGAAGATTTTTATAATACTTGTCTAATATTTTGCCCCACATTTTATTCAACATAAATAATTTAAGTAATTTATGACTCTGCACTTTATAGTACACACGTCTTCTTCAATTTAAGTTTTTCCCATCGGGGTTCTGTGATTTTAGTGCAACATCGTTAAACATAAAAATATAAAATGAGGCAGGAACGGAAATGGGTTAGTATGCAGAAGGGTTAAAGCTCATGCAGGCAGCGTTTAACAGTGTGTTACAGTTACTCGAGCATTTCAGGTTAGTAGCCCTGGGCCGTCAAGCTGTCTTCAGGCAGGCCATTGATCTGCATAATGAAGCTGCTACCTCTACGTGATCATTTTCAGATAACTCTCTACCATCAACTGTCACCTGAGCAGTTTTGTGGACCTCCTGCTCATTTTCCAGATCACGCTGGGAACCCTCGTGCATCCTCTCACACTTCTGCTGGTGCAGCAAAGAAGGCGTGAGGGCAGACGAGCTGCCTTGTTCGTGTTCGCAGCCAGACTCTGAGATTGGAGAGGAGCTCTTCTGGCTCTCATCAAAGCAAGGCAAAGCAAGCGGAACAGATGTTTCACTGTTGGATGTGGAGGAATCAGCATGAAGTGAACAGATTTCCTGTGTTTTTCCAGAGTCAGCGTAAGATGAGGGAGAGGAGGAGGGAGTCTGTGTCTTGTCGTCGTGTCCAGGAGCACAAAGTGGGACAGAGGAGAAACCAGCCTGGGCTGTGGGGTCAGGGACAGGGTGGACCACAGGGTAGATGGTGGAGCTCTTAGGTATAGACAGGGAAGGAGGAGGTGGTGACAAGGAAGGAGGAGGAGGAGGGGAACTAGATGATTCCACCTGTAGAAGAGGAGCCACACAGAAACAAAAGGCTGAGTAGAATAAAAGGATGGAAGTGCAGAGATCAAAATAACGTGTTAACGCATTAAAGAGGTGAAGAGAGGCTCTGGATTTACTTAATATCCCAGAATCGCCCCTAGTTAAGGAAGTTAAATTAGTGTAATGTTGTATTAACCTCAGAAAGAAAAGAATTGTTGCAGTTTTGTGACTTCTGGGAGAGTTCAGATAGAAGCATATTGTTGCAGGACTTCTACAGCGCACGAGTTAAAAAACACCAAAGTCAGACAGTGCCTAACTTCCTGATGCAGCATATTCAAATTACTGTTTGTGACTTCCCAGTCTTTACAAATGGTCAGACCTGAGTGTATTTATAAATCTTATTGTTTTCAGTGTATGTTTCTCTAATCACAGAATGAGATTTGATCTGATTTTTGCATCATCTGTTAACAGCCTAATATTTAATAACAAATCCAGGGCTTAAACTAACTAAAAAAAAAAAGTGTTGAGAACATGCCATTAGTTCTTTCCCAAAAAGCAGAACCAAATGTGATACTTCTGTAAAGATGCTTTGGATAGTAATGACTGATAGGTTTGATATATTCTGCACAAACTGGGCCTGGTACTGTTTTAACTTTGCAAGTCTGTCTATAAGTGTCCTCACCACAAAATGGGATTGTGCAGAGGTTTACTATAGCAGGAAGAACCACAAAGGCAACACAGATCTCTGGCATGCACACTATGTGGACAAAAGTATTTAATCAGTGAATTCAGCTGTTTTTTTTTCTCAGTTCCATTGCTATACGTGTATAAAATCAAGCAGCTAGCCATGCAGTCTGCCTTTACAAACAATTGTGAAATGGGTCGTTCTTAAGAGCTCGCTGAATTTGGGTGGCACTGTAATAGGATGCCGTCACTGCAACAAATCAGTTCATGAAAGTTCTTCCCTCCTGGATGTTCCACAATCAACTACAAGTGGTATTACTGCAAAGTGAAAGTGTTCAGAAACCACAGCAACTCAGCCACCAAGTGATATCCCATGTACAGTTATATAGCTGGGTCTGGTGCATAAAAGTTGCCAGTGCTCTGCAGACTCAACAACTGCAAAGGCATTAACATCAACAGCTTCATGGCATGTCTTTCCATGGCCAAACAGTTCCATGCAAGCCTTACATCACCACGCATAATGCCAAGCATCAGACGGAGTGGTGTAAAGTACACTACCACTGGACTTTGGAGTGTGAGAAATGTTTTCTCCAAATTGACAAATCATGCTTCTCTACTGTAACTGGCAATCTGATGGATTCGTCTGGGTGCCAGGAGAACGTTACCTGCATGACAGCATTGTCCCAACTGTAAAGTTTGGTGGACAGGGGATAATGCTATGGAGTTGTTTCTCTGGAGCTGGCCTGGGCCCCTTAATCCCAGTAAAGGAACATTTTAATGCTTCAGCTTTTGCTTCCAAGCTTTTTTGGGAACAATGTAGAGAAGGCCCTTTTCTGTAACAACATGACTGTGCATGATGCTACAGTGCAAAAAAGCAAGGTCCGTAAAGGCATGGTTCGATGAGTTTGATGTGGAAGCACTTGACTGGTCTGCTCAGAGGCCTGACCTCAACCCTACCCAACACCTTCGGGATGAACTAGAACGGAGACTGAGTAAGTTCTTCTCGTCCAACATCAGTGTCTGGCCTCACAAATACCCTTCTGGATGAATGGGCAAAGATTCCCACAGACAAACTCCAAAACCTTATAGAAAGCCTTCCCAGAAGAGTGGAAGCTTGTATAGCTGCAAAGAGGGAATAGCAACTCCATGTTACTGTCTAGGGATTTAGAATGTTATGTCCTAAAAGCTTCTGTAGGCATAAATTGTAGGTGTTCCAATACTTTTGTCCATACAGTGACTAAATCGGTCTTTCATTTGGATGAGTTAAAAAGCAGAGTGGTCTGAACACTTTTAGGTTCCGCGTACATATATTCAATGATTTTACAATCCAAAAGCCCGAGTGTGATTCGCAGGCTGCCTTAGAAATGAAGTTTTAAAAGATAATTCAATAAATTTAGGGGTTAATCCTCATGTTTATTGTTAAGTGTCTATATCTGAACAAAATCTTACATAATAATCTTACTGGAATGGAAACGTGTCTTGGACAAAGCCTCTATTCTAATTTTTGAAACCAACTGCAACACTGCGAGCACCTAAAATTTGAATCAATTAGAAGGTGTCAAACACTCACTGCGCTGTATCCCACGCATGCATCAGCCCCAGTTTAGCACATTACAGAGTAATCAGGGACATGCTGTAGTAAAATGATTTAAACAATGGCTATTTTCATGCAAGAAACAGCCGTCATACACAACCTGTGGTACGGAAAGACAAGCAAGAGGAGCAGATGATCTGCTGGAGCCAGGAAACATGGAGGAGAGGAGGACGGCTCTCTCCTTTATACTCCTCCTGGAAAATTCTCTAGCAGACAGTCTCTGGTCTTTACTCTAAGGGGACAGCAGGTGGTGACACAGTTATTTATACTGTAATCTTTATTTTTCTGCTTTTCAGATTTATAATTATCTAAATATAACTGAGCGTTTGCAACATAATGCAGTTTTCCTCCTGGGATTAATAAAGTATTCTGATCTGATCAAAGGCGGAAGAGAACAGACACAAGCTGGGATGGAAAATAATTGTAAAGAAGGCATGAAATTCACCTGCCGCACCGACCCCCCTGACCTCTCCGAGGACTGATCGGCATCCAGAGCGGACCACGTAGAGGGAGAAAGACGACTGGTTGAGAGGTCAGGAGAGGTGCGCTCTGGGTAGTAAAGTTCAGTAACATCAGGGCTCAGTGAGCGGGGAGGGCTTAACGGGCTCTTAGAGCGTGGGGGCGATGGAGAGTCACTGGAGGTGCTCTGAGAGTGAGACCATTTGGGGGAAGAAAGGAAGGTAGCGGGATTCTCAAGTAACTGCAGGTAGATGGAAGGCTAGATGAGAAGCAGGAGCACACAGAGGTAAAGATCTTACACAGATGCTACACATTTTATTATATAACAGAAGAAGTTTGTTCAGAGGGAGGCATACCTGCCACTTGGGGCGAGGAGGACGCACAGTAGGAGGAGAAAGAGGAGCGGTGGGCTTTGCAAAACGGGGATTTTCTCTCTCCACCTCCCCTTCTTCCTCATCCTCCTCATCTGGAGGAGGAAGTGGGGAAATGGGAGGAGATAGAGCAGGAGAAAAGGATGGATCGGATGGGTCGTGATCAAACTGATGCGAGGAAGAAAGGGAAGGGAAGGAAAGGAAAGTGAGAAAAAAAAAATCTACAGAGCAAATAAATGTAAAAGAAAAGTCATAAGAAAAACACAGACCTTCAACAAATTTTCCAAAATAAAAAGCAGAAAACAGATCAGTAAAGATCTGGATGACTTTGTAAATGCTGCATTATCAAAGAGGAGTTCAATAAGACAAGATCACTTATCCCAAAGTTACTTTTCATGCTTAATATGCTCAGTATAAAATGCTCAAATGACAAAGTTCCAAAAGTAGCACGAGGACAGAGAATTACAGCTTATCTTCTGTTGAAATATCAAATAAACCTGCAAGCGGCACATTTTAACACGCGTGTCCAACTCAAAAGCTTCCAGCGAGCTTACAGTGACAGCTGCTACCGAACACAGCCAGATAAATAGAACAGAGGAAGGCAGCAATACGACATAAAAACACTACAAACAGCAGAGAAAGTGACAGAGAGGAGGGATAAACGCCAACCAAAACAGATAACCTGTCCCCTTCTCGTGACATAACCCCTCCCTCGATATTCTCTGCTTCTCACCTTCGTGCGTGTCTTTGCTGTTGAGGAGTTCTCCTCAAATTTTGCCAGCAGCTGCGTTGCCATGGATCGGACCTTGTTCTCCCGCAGCTCCCCATCCTCACCAGCAGGGGGTGCGCTGTGGCAGGACAACTGGTGTCACGGCCAAGACACACATAAGAGAGGAGAATGTGAGACGAACACAAACCATAAAATGAATGACAAAGTGTTACTGCTGCACAAATAAAGCTGCTGTTCAAAAAGGAACCTACCTCTGTGAGGTAGTGGTTGCCCTTTCGTCGTCTCTTGTTATCAGAATCCTCTTCCAGTTTCTTATCGTCCTGTGACAGTATGAGACATAATAGGCATCTAGAAAGTGCTGCTTCCTTTGATCAGTTGAAAATTAACTGTTAAAATCCAGATAGATCATTTTCCACAGGGGAAACTTGCCTCGCGCTCACACAGAACTTTAAATAGTGCATTAAAGTGCCAGAAGTGTAGAAAGTAGGAGTTAATACAATAGGTAAAATTTCAAAATAAAAGACCGCTGCACCATTTTTAATAAGCTAAAACTTGCAAAAGGGTGGGAGAAAGTATTATTCTTTTGGCTGTTCCCATTAGGGGTCCCCATAGCATCCTCTTCCCTCACACAACCGTCTGCACGTCCTCCTTCACAACATCCATCAACCTTCTCTGTGGTCTTCCTCTTCTCCTCCTGCCTGGCAGCTCCATCTTCAACATTCTTTGACCAACATGTCCATGTCAGCCTTGCCTCTCTGACTTGTCTTCAAACCGTCCAGCCTGAGCTGTCCCTCTGATGTGCTCCTCTCTAATCCTGTCCATCCTGGTCACTCCCAGCAAAAATCTCAGCAGCTTCAACTCTACAAACTCCAGCTCCGTCTCCTGTCTTTCTTCTTAAGCCACCATCTCCAAACTATACATCACAGCAGGTCTCACTACCATCTTTGTAAAGTCTTCCCACTGTTGCTTTGGCTTGCTGTCCCTAGGTATTTAAAGTCATCCACCTTCACTACCTACTCCGCTCCTCGCACCTTCACCATTCCACTTGCCTCACTCTCATTCACATAAACATGCATTCCGTCTTGCTTCTCCTGGCTTTCATTCCTCCACCTCTCCAGGCTCTGTTCCACTTGCTCCCTTCTCTCACCACAGATCAGTCCACAGAGACTCTCCTGCCTGACCTCATCCACCAACCTGGCGACTACCAGCGCAAGCAAGCAGGGGCTCAGAGCTGATCCCACCTCCACCTTGAACCCATCTGTCACTCCTACTGCACACCTCACCACCGTCCTCATGCATGTCCTGCACCACCCTCACATACTTCTCTGCCACTCCTGAATTCCTCATACGATACCACAGTTCCTCTCTTGGCACCCTATCTCTAGCTCCACGACGACACAGAGAAGTACAGAGAAGGTCAGAAGGAGTTGCACTATCAGCGCTCTCCAAGCAAACATTACAGAAAAAGCTGAATTTTGCTCATCCCTTTCGTGACATCACAACACTGATACTGTACACCAATAACCCTCAGTAGCGTTCATGTGAGCGCACATCAAGACTCCTAATCCCTGTGTGAACTGACAGCTAGGATTAATGGCTATAAGACACATATTGCAAACACTACTTTGACCTTTACATTAGCATTAGGTTAACTAATCCAGAGTTTTATGGCTGAACAGAGTGCTGGTGATGAATGTAGAGAGCACATAGCAGACTCCTAAATGAAAGCCACACAGAAAGAGAGAAAGAAGAGAAATGAAAGAAAACACATTTCTCTTTACCCTGGGTATCCTTTTTCTGGGCTGAGGCAGGTTTGGCACTTTGTGGTTGGTTTTACACTGATAGTCTTCCCCATTTTCATCTGCCTCTCTGGTAACTGGAACATAAGCACAGTTGTATATATAGGTTACACAGAGGTAATGTTTTCTTTTTTCATAGAAGTGCGCTAGAACAGTTTAATCTCACATGATATGCACAGTCTAGATCTTGCAAAGTGAGCTTCAACTTAAAGGTCGATTTCCCAATGTTCACCGTTAGAAGATTTAAAATGGCACGCGGGACTGCGGGAAACAATAAAACGACTGTTTCAGAGGTGAATTAGTATGCAGCACTAGTACAAAACCCTCTGGTTCAGACAGTGAAGTGAGAGTCACATAAGGAGGGAAGAGCACAAAAGCTATCCTTACACAAGCAAGGACAACTGACCATGTGAAGTAAAGATCACCGATCATCTCTTTACAGCACAGATCTGCTGGGAATTCTCCGGTCCTGGCATGACATGTACCAAGCATCAAAAAACAGTGCACACTCCCTACCTGATGGCAGGAGCACCCCCCCAGTTGGAGTATGCACCACGCCACACTACAGAAACTGCTGAGGAATGGTTCAAGGAACACAGCAAAGAGCACCAGTGTGCAGACCTGGCCTCAAAACTTAAAATCCCCAGATCCCAATCTGATTAGTGTCCTGTTTACAGACACTCATACAGCTGTTTTCTCTGCAGCAGCTGTGTTGACTTCTCTCTTTATTCTTTGTGCAACCTCTTCATAATTTCCTCATGTCTTAGTTTTATCTTCCTTTGTAAAAATCAGCTGCTCTGCTGGCAGACTTTTCCATGCCTCTGATTGGTCAGATGCTGCCATTGTCGCACCTTTTCATGCGATCGTGCTCGTAGCTGGATAAGCAAACCCTGAGTCAACTTCTCAAGCTGACAGTTGCCTTTGTGTGACCACTTATCCTGATTGCCAATGTTAGGTTGCGTGAAGCCAAAAAACAGAATATGCTGGGTATGCTGAACTTGCTTCGTAGTACAGGGGTATGTGCATTCAAAAAAACTCACATGGAATTATATCAAAACAGGATTTGAATAACTCATATGACCACTGGGAAAAAAAAAAAAAAAACTATGCCTATGATGTTTTCTGCACTAAAATATTCAGACCAATGATGCTACATTGTTTTTACGCGACGCTGCTGGCAAAGTAGCGACCACAGAGCCTGAGACACTTTAGCTCAGGCTTCACATTGACAAAGTCGACTTCATTAAACACAGAAGCCATCTACAAGAAGGGCCAGAGCCATCTCCATTTTCTGAGACGACTCAGGTCATTCAATATCTGCTGGACGATGCTCAGGATGTTTTATGAGTCTGTGGTAGCCGGTGCCATCCTCTATGCTCTCGTGAGCTGGGGCAGCAGACAGAGTCGTGGACACCAACAGACTCAATTAACTGATCTGCAAGGCCAGCAACATTGTGGGTGTGGAGCCTGACTCTGATGGTGGTGCCAGAGAGGAGGATGCTGTCCAAGTTAAGGACAATACTTCACACCCTCTCCATGACGTGCTGGACAGACACAGGAGCACGTTCAGCAGCAGACTCATTCCACCACGGTGTGTATACATACATACATACATACACATATATATTGTGTTTAACTTTGGAGCCATTAATGTTACATACTGAAATTTACACAGACATTTATTTTAATCTTCATTTTCTTGCCTTTCAAGTTTATATTTATTATATCTAACTGAGTATCTGTAACGCAACGCAGTTTCCCCCTGGAATACATAAAGTATTCTGATTCACACTTTTGGAGCTGTTTGACGTCATTGGGAGCAGCTATTTTTAATATGGCCATCTCAAGCGTACACACTCTGGCTGTGAGCACAGGAGCTCTGCCCACCTGCTGATTAAATCTTCTGTTTGCAGAACTCAAATTAGAAGGATGTGCAACGGAGAGGGAGGGGAGTGAAAACTGTTTGTTTTTCAGATGAACTGCACCTTGGGCTGGTTATAGAAAAATAAGGATTATTCTGAGCCGTTAATCATGCAAAGCTACTCTTAGAATCCACTGAACTGCCTAGAACTCACCCAGTAGGTCTCCATCTTAAATCTGAAACTGTGCGACCTTGTCCTTTGACCCCACAATCTCATAAATGTCATCAGATCTTCTACCCATCACAGGTATTAAACACGCAAGAGTTTGGTAAAGATCCAGCAAACAAGTCAGCTCATGTAGTGGTCACAAGATTTGGTCAACTTCAAAACATCCCTCAAGTGGCAGAGGTATAATAAAAAAAATATGGACCTGGAGATGTGCACAAGCTCCCTTTAAATTTAGCCAAGTCTGCCTGGGAACAGTGAATTTGGATAGTAAGTTATCAGCAACTACAATGACACCAAAGTTCAAAATTGGACATGAAAGAATCATTAGAACTTGAGCAAAAATCATTCATGTATCTTTTCCAAAATAACTCCAATTCAATAAAGCAGCACAAAGGCACCCAGTGTGCAGACATCATTACTGCCTATATATAACCAAGTCATGCACGCAAATATTCAAAATTCCCACCAAATGGACTGTGAAAAATGCTCACAGAAAGTCAGTAAGCTCCAGCCTGTCAGAGTTCAGTGGTGACGGTGGAGGTCTGCTGCACAGTAACATTAAAGCCCTGTAAGTGAAACGTGGCTGAGGCTGCGGCGGCACTGAAGGCCTCCAGAGTTACGCCGAGCGATTGGATATGGCTTCCACAGACATAGCGAGCATACCACTCAGGTCTCTGGCAGGGACTAACCCGACCACGGTTGTGTAACATGTAACTTTAGCTCATGTAGTAGACTCGGCTGGGACTATAATTTAACAGAGGAACTTCACCAGAATTTGGAAAAAAAACAATGAAAACGTGTCCACAGCAGCAGTTAGTAGCATCCTTTGTCAGTTTCTATAAATCAAAACACTAGTAGGAACTCGTTGTGATTCACGTAAGGATATTTTCTCATATTTTAGTAGAGAAAGAAAAGGAACAGGATCATGTTTTCACAGCTTTTTTTGGTTAGGTATAGCATTTCTTTTTTTTTGGAAATTAGGGAAGAGCTCGGCATCCAACAGTGAACTGCATAACCGTCTCAACCGCTTCCTCGTCTGTTTGTTCAGGGCGGGATCCTTTTTCATACGCTGGGGTGACTGTAAAATCATTATTTCCTTTTTGCAAACCCGGGGGTTGGGAATTCAGTTTTTGAAGCTACTGTTTGTGTCCTGTTCAGTAAATCATACATTCAAGGATCTAGTGAGGCTACCCTGACATTTAAAATAAGACTGGGTTGCTAATGCTGAACTGAAAAACACAGCTGAGTTCCTTTATTCAGAGCCACTTCATGCAGTAAACAAGACAGCCATAAAAATGAAAGAATCCATTTGTAGTTTTGCGAGACAGAAACTATCAGCACTCTGACCATTGTTGTTCCTGAAGGCCTCGTAGAACTTGGAGAGGTAGAGGACCATCAGCAGCTTGTCGGGTTCGGCCTCAGCAGCCATCTCCTTTCCCGTAGTCACCGGCTGGATGCTGAACTCTCGCTCAGCCACGTCAAACGCCATCTGGTTGTTCACCGCCACATCCTCCTCGTTCAGAGAGTCATAGTCACTGGTATGGAAAAAGAGGTTAGAAGAAGTGTGTATACATTCACGCATCCTACATACCCTGAAATCTGTTCATCTAGAGCATAGCCCATTGGGAGGCTGCAACTCATGCTGTTTTTCTTATTGCTCTAATTTACAGATGTCCTCTAAATGTTTCACATGCTGGACATCATTAAAATGAAAACAACATGAAGTTCATTTTACTCTCCTTGATTCAAAAATGAGGAGCAAAAGTCTTGAGCCGTTTCTCATTTCTGTTTTTAAAGCGGTCCTGAGCAATAGTTCTCCAGACTTTTTCTGAAGCTCTTTCAAACTGCTGCTTTGTCACTCATTTTCAGGCCAAACCTTGTACCTGACCATTTTCAGAGGAATGTTTTTGTTTGTCAACACCAACCTAGGAATTATTCAAGCATAAAAACAGGCACTAGCACAAGGGATGAACCAGTGTTGTGTCTACATGTAACAGACAACTCGGCAAAAAACAGATTTCAAATTATATTTTTAGGCCCTTTGTTAGTAGCAGCCTGTCACAAAAACACAAGTGTTCCCATTTGTTTAGTTGAATCTATGAAAAATGCCAAAGATAATAGAGTTTGACAAGGATAAATTAGTATTGTTGCACCAACAAGGTGATTCCCAAAGAACCATTAGCCAAAAACTTGGTATAACTCAACACAGTTTGGAACGTGTTCCTAAAAAATTTGAGGAAACTTGACAAGTGGAGGACAAAAGAAGAAGAGTCAGGACTAAAAAACAATCTACAGCAGATGGACAGGATCTGAAAGTCATGTCCTTGAGAAACAGGAAGACCTGACACAGGACCTGAGAGGGACATCTGGACCTTCAGCTGATCATCTACTATT
>VUQH01014697.1:3724-16336 GCA_015106775.1 Etroplus canarensis
TACTGAATAAAAATCACTGCTACAAAAGCTGCATTATATATATATATATATATATATATATATATATACCTGTGGGTCATGTGGTGACATATGATCACTTAGCAAGTGGAGGTTCCTTTATTGTGATCAATTAATAATATTAAATGTTCTTGTGAAGGGCCACAGGAAGGCCTGCTCCACAAGCAAAAGCTTGACAAAAGGGGTAAAAGCCTTAAGGCCATTGGGCTTGAAAAGCTCAGTTTGTGTAATGTTGGAACATAATAATAATAAATAAAGCAAAAATAGCAATACTTTTTTCAAATCTTGTTCTTTTAACGTACATTACTTACTCCTTTGAAAGAAACACAGTATGTAGCATGCAGTAATATCAATATTTGTCCTCTTGATGGCAGTGTAGTCTAAGCCTGTGCAGAGCGACAATGACGCATGTGAGTCCCAACAGAGACCAAGTTAAAGCTCTCAAATGGGGACTGTGATCATTTGTTGACTTCAGCCTGGCATGTGATGGGTGTTTAGATGCTCGTCTTTCTGTGTTTCAGCTCAGAGCTTTACTGATTTTCTCCTGTGTGTGTGTGTGTGTGTGTGTGTGTGTGTGTATCTCATTTTGTGGCTTTGTGTTTGATGTTTCTGATGCCTTGTCTTTAACCCTCTGCTCTCTCCTTCCTCCTCCTTTCTAGTTGAGCTTACCGACTCCTCCGTGGCTTCTGCTTTCACTCCTACTCCTCCTCCTCTTCCTCATCCTCCTACTACCATCACTCCTACAACCATTAGTACCTCAACTACTACTACTCCTACAACTACGGCTTCTACTACTACTACTACTACTACTACTACTTCTACCACTACTACTACTGAGGCGACCACTACCACCACCCTTCCTGTGCTGGTCACCACCAAGCGTACTGATCAGAGCGTGAGGGGTACATGCTGTTGTCCCATTTTCAATTGCCCCATTTTTCAAATTTAATTGAGTTGAATTGCCTTCTCCCACCTGACGAAACAGGAAATTACAAGAGGGCATTTTTGCATTTTGTTGAGCTGTGCTGTACCTGCTCTACAAAAAATGGGGAA
Organism: Etroplus canarensis; assembly: GCA_015106775.1. NCBI lineage: Eukaryota > Metazoa > Chordata > Actinopteri > Cichliformes > Cichlidae > Etroplus > Etroplus canarensis. Next base: position 4,796 of record VUQH01014697.1, read on the forward strand.
CTGCTTCAGGATATTGGGATGTAGCCAGAAGCTTTCATCCTGGTCAGGGAGTGAGAATCTAAACTTTTAATTTATGATTTTTTTTTTGTAATTATTAAATATCAAGAGTGCATTTTACATTTAGAATCATGAGGGTTTCTGATTCTGATTAGGCTTGGGGCATTGGCATGGTTAACGTTCAAGAAATCTCTAAACCAGAAGTAAACGTTACAGCTAATCTGAACTAATCTGAGCTAATTCATGACCTAAAGAATCCTCTGCTTTTCTTGTGAGTGAATTCTTTGTCCATGAAATACAAAATTAAGGTTTGGTTTTGAGCAGACCATGATTGGAACCTATCTTGACCAAACAAATCCTTTCTTGTAGGAAGATTCCTGCAGGGCTAGCACCATGCATAGGTCTAAACAGAGCCCTGTATGTGGTTATTGTAAATGTGCCCTCTCTGCCCCTTGCCCCTGACCTATAACCCTTTGCCCCTCACCCCACCCCTGCCCTACCCCACCTTGTGTAGAGGCCCCTGGGCGGCAGATCTGGAATCTGACGGTGGAGCCTAACAGTAACTCCGTTAACATCAGCTGGAGACACAACTTCCCGGCCGGCAGCAACGATTTTGAGCTAGAGTTCACACTGGACAGTAAGAAACCAGAACAAGCTACTGAAACCTAAAGCCAGACCTGAATGCACATACTGCATGGTAAACCTGCAAGAGCTGTGAGATTTTAATGCAGCTACAGGGTGTTACTAAGTACAAAGTGTAGAAGAAGCCAGAGGGCGCCATCACAGCTCTTGTGTCAAATACATAGAATATACTATAATAATATTACTATAATCAAACATAATCTTCAGCAGTAGCAGCAACCGTTGCTCAGTTGACCGTTTTTATCACCCTTTTTATTTAAGGATGTGAGCTTTTGCACCTAAAGGTTGACATGTCAGTTTTTACTTTGTTAAAAAAACAGAAGGTACAACATGCCACAGTTTGTCTGTCATTTGCTCTCTCCTCCGCCCTTTCTGTCTGCTGTGGTGTTTGCGTGTTTGAAATTGTTGATCATCATCGTGTCAGTGGCACAAGGGTATCTTTTCAGCCCCGCTGCCTGGCTTCGAGTTGCTCGTGTCGGAGGAGCATGGTGAATGGCCTGTTCAGCTTGCTTTCTATGAACTGCTGCTTCAATGTGTCACTTTGTTGTCTTTCCGTGCTGCCATAATCGCTTGCTTTTGCCCCAGACTATTTGTGAAATGCTGTGTACTCTGGCTTTCATGAAACACGTCATCCCTCCTTTTCTGGAATCTCAGAGCTGGTTGAGACTGGATAGCCCTGATCACACAGGCTCTCTGCTCCTGCTGTCTACCAGCTCAACAGTCTATAATTTCTGATGGAGGATGGGGAGAGGGGAGGATGCATTCGTGTACTGGTGCCATGGCTTTAATTATTGATGATGTCTGAGTGTGAAAAAGGGAGGAAGAGGAGTTGATGAGATTGATCTAATGGTTGCCAGTCTTCCCGCTCGTGCCCTGCGCTCCAAGGTCAAGTCTGAAAGCTTTGACTGTAAAGATGAGTGGCAAGAAGCTCCTGGAACCCCCACAGCCCCGTCCTTATCATCTCTTTATCCTCCTTCTGTCCTCCTGAATTTGTTTGTCAGAGAAGGGTTGGGATGATGCCTTGGTGTCAAAAGAAAAGACAGGTTGGGTTACCTGTCATGAATAAGGAAATACGAAATGTTGTAAACAGGAAGACATGTTCAGGGTGAGGTAGTAAGAATTAATATAATTTGCACATTAATACAAATATAAATACAGTATATATAGTGTCCCCATACTGTAGTGATTTACACATTCACCTTACAAGCAAAAGGTCCCTGGTTTGATTCCAGGTAGGGACACAAGCCCCTCTTATCATGGAGGGTTGAGTCAGGAAGGGCATCCAGCATAAAACCTTTGCGAAATTTCCAACGTAGATTAATCTGCTGTGGTCCACCTTGTGGAGCAGGGAGCAGCCAAAGGTACACACAAAGCTACATAGGTGTGTTCTGTTGTCTCACTAAATACTGAGCTGATATCTTCAAACTAAAAAGGGCAAGGACTAGCTGCTTAAAATGTAACTGATGTTGTTAGACTTTCCCCACACAAACAGTTAAAAATTCTTGGACCATGTTAGTAACATCCAGTTTGTCTAACATAAGAGTAACAGTGCACAAAGGACATGTGGTTATGTAAGACAGTCCATACAAAAATGGCTCGAGCTCTGGGCAGGAGACCCAGAGATGGGCCAACACGAGCTGAGCAGGTAGTGTATATTTTTAGTAGTGACAGCTGGTCCAATGAGGCAGAGAAGTTTACTGTTCCTCTAATTTTTATAGGACAAGAGAGGGGTTATAATTTTAAAATAGCTCTCTAAACATGGGTAGCTAAGAAAACATGGCAGGAGGTAGCGTTGTAATTCATTATTTAGAGTACTGTTGTTGTTAAGCCACTTTCATAGAAGTGACATCTCTTCATGTTCAGCCAGTCTGTTTAAACCAGTTCATTTAAATTTCCAAAGCTGATTATATTGTACGTTGACAGGCTTCAGATAGAGCCGTTATTTTACCGTTTAAGTTTACACTGAACACACTGGAAAAAGTAGCCAACCAATGTAAAATAATGTGATGCCCTGAGTTGGTTTTCCTTCTATCCTGATCAATTTTTTGTCACCACCCTTCACTGATTATTAGTGTCATCAAGTATTTTATAGATTATTCCACTGATTGAGTAATTGGATAAGGCATTTTATTTTGCTTTATTTATTTTTTTAATCTCTGCCCACTCAAAAAAGAACTGCAGCTTCACCAAGTTTGATGCAAAGAAAACATGAAGCGCCACCTTGTTTCACCCTTTTTAGTCACAGTAGTACTAGGTGACTGCTGGATTTTAGCCATTTGGAGAGAACGTCTGTCATATACTGTCTAGTGATAGTACACACACAGTACACACAATTTCCATGCACACTGGAAATGCAAAGTTAGGCTGATGAACAAAAGTAGCTCTACCTGAGGACTGGAAGCGGTCACAGAAAGAGTAACACTTGGCTTTTCAATTCAGTTAATTTCACTTTAACTTTTGCAGTGTTGAATTTCTTTTAGCAAGTAAACACCAGTCAAAAGGAGTGCAAAGTTGAGGCAATGGTAATTGCTACTTGTTCCAATGCATGCTGACTGTCATGATAATAAGGGAAATTATGTATCCATTTACACAAAAGACAGAGGTGCCCCTTGACATCATTTCATATAATACCGCACTGTAGGGTTAGGGTAGGCTGGAGTCGCAGCAAGACAAAAAAGAGTTGTGGTTGAAAAAGTGATTTGATTAAGAAGCTTAGAAGGCAGTGTGCATTGATCATAAAAATCGAAATAGCCGAAATAGAAGAATCAACCTTGGCCCGTCTCATAGCACTTCGTTGACTCCTTTTGTAAAGCAGACTGGCATGTGTTCTGTTTTGTCTTATTAGCTGTTTTCTTTGGCTGGTTTGAGGACTGGTATGAATAGCATGGCTTTGGAATGACGTCTGTTTGGATGACTTCCACCTTCTCAAAAGTTTGATAGCATAGTGCATGATGTCACCACCTTATGCTGCCCTCTCCTCTCACTGCCTCTTATGAGTCTTGCTCATAGCTTGGCCGTGACAGAGCCGTCTTTCTGCTGGAAAGATGCAGGCTGTCGTCACAGCTTTTTGTTTTTGCCTTGCAGAGTTAAAAGGGTGGTTCAGTGAATAACTGAGACCAACAATGTTTTGCCATCTTAGCCCTGGATGTCACTCAAAAACAAAGAAAGTCCTGAAAAGGCTTATTTTTAAGGCTACCTGGAGAAAGTATGCATTGTGGCCAGTTCTGGGGGCAGATTAAGTGTTTGAGAAGGGGTTTGGCTTGAAGAAGAGACTGCTCCTTGAGCCCCTCCTGTCCACCACTGCCCATTTTTTAGATTAATTCTCTCCACAGAGTAGTGTCATGGCTATAAAAGAAAAAAGAGCTTCCACCTCATCCATTAAGTAATATGGTGAAACATATTAAACTACGTCATCCACATGCTGCTGTAATGTAAAGACGTGAGTGAATCTTTGTGATGGCTATAGGCACAGCATTGTTATCAGTCTCAATTCACTTCAGTAACCCTGCTATCAATCAGACGAAAACAGTCTCCCTATAAAGCATTGTGACTGCTGCTAGTATGCACATCCTTACAGTAGAATGAAGGCCACACCCCTAGAGTGTGATTGGCCTCTTTATTGTGTCTCCAAGGTGACAAGACGGTGAAAAAGGTACCGGTGAAACAACCGCCCCCCATTTCTGTGGCGGATCTGATCCAAGGTGCCAAGTATCAGCTGAGGGTTTACTCCCTTGAACTGAAGAGCGTCACCAGCGAAACTGTTACCTTTAAGACCAAAGCAGGTGAGACCACGCCTGGCCACGTATGAACCAGGGTTACAGCCTACGCTGGGTGTTTGATTCAAGTAGTAGCCACAGTAACTCAGTCAGAGCAGTCTGAGTTGTCATGGTGTGCTTTACTGATGCCGTGTATGTTTTTTTTCCAGAGGTAAACTCTAGCCAGTGAGGACACTTCAAGCCTTCTGCTTCTGAACAGCCTCATATTCAGACAGGTTGTCTTTATGAACAGGACCTCTAATTTATGAGAAGAAGTCAAATTTACATTATTTTGACTGTGAACGTTATTTAGATAATGAGCTGTAGAGATGTCAAGTCTTAATTCTGGCCCTCTCACTTCACCCGAGCAAACTGGTTTTGTTCTTGATCTCTGTTTTAGTACCTTGTTAAATACTTGGCGTGCTGTGGGCACTTCATACTGGTGTTAACATCTTGCCAGTTCAACACTTAATTACGAATCAGATGAATGCTGTTAACTATGACTGGATCTTTTTTTTTGAGGAACATCTCTGATTTTATGGAAGTCTGATGCAGAGAAAGGCCTGCAAAAGCAGGCAAAACAAATGTTCATTTTAGACTAAGTCAATTTTAAAGTAGTTAAACATGTAAATGTAACAGATACAGTGCTACACTGAACAGGCAATATTTTTAATCCCCACACATCCAACTCTGCACCCCTGATAGTGTCTTTAGCCAGTTACTACTATTGACAGTGGTTTTAGCTAATAAGGAAGGTAATTTGACTTTAAAGAGATATAGTTATTGCTTGTGTCTTTCTTTTTCTTCTGGTAGTATAAATTGGTTATGACTTCCAGAATGAGTGAAGAGAACTGGCAGCTCAAGTCCCAAACACTGGCATAATTCAAGCACAAACATTAACATACAAAACGTAGTTGCTACCAGATGTCAGTAATGTTGGGTACAATGTGTCAACAAGTAGTGGTTTTCTAGTCTTACCAACCACTCAAAGTGGTTTGGATTAAAAACCCCATTAATTAATCACTTTAATTACCTCACAACCATGGCCACTATAGAATCAGCAATTAACCTAGCATGCATGTATTTGGACTGTAGGAGGAAGCTGGGGCAACCAGAGGAAACTCATGCAAGCACATTGGGAACATCAAAAATGCACACAGAAAAGGCCCCAGCAGTGGTTCCACCCCGAATTCATCTCGCTGTAAGGTGACAGTTCCAGTCACTGCACCACTGTGCTGACAAATCATCTGTCTTTTTCTAAAGACGTCAGAAATCTTCTTCATGTGTCGAGAAGAGTGGGATAGGTCTCCCTTTAAATGACCTGAAGTAAAAATTCTCTCTTAAGTGTCAATCTGCTTTCAAATTTACTGCTAATCCTCAAGGTTCATGTACTTCTACTCCTCACAGATACACCAATGTGGATAAATTGGTTATGACTTCCAGAATGAGTGAAGAGAACTGGCAGCTCAAGTCCCAAACACTGGAATCTCTGGACATGAGCATGGCATAATTCAAGCACAAACATTAACATACAAAATGTAGTTGCTACCAGATGTCAGTAATGTTGGGTACAATGTGTCAACAAGTAGTAAATTTGGGTTAACAGCAGTGTTGCCAGTTATCAAACTAAGTTCTTGGCTCATTTAGTTAGTAATTGAGAGAGTCCTACGGCAAAAACAGGTAATGGCAACACTAGGGCGTGAACTTTTATCAATCAAAAGCAGTAGTTTAGAACATAGTGTGGTACAGTTGTAATTCAGACAATTCCTGTTGTATTGACAAACCAAAAATGTTACTGTAATTATTGGTCCTTTTGTCCAAATTCAGTGGTATTGGCAGCACTCAAGGCGTATTTCAGGTTGTGCTGAAATGTCCTAGATGTGTTCAAAGACAACACAACAGTCTGGCTTTTCAGATTGAAATTACATACTGTGTAAAGGAAGACAAATGCCTTTTTTTAATAGACGCTATTCTTTTTACAGCATCATCCTGGATATTGGCTTGGAGAAAATTATGACATATTGGTTCTGAGCTGCTGATGTCTGCTGTCTCTGGGAGGAGAGCAGACTGTCTCATGTGTTAGCTTTGACTCATGGTGTTCCAGGAAAACGCTCACTCTGTTCGCACTCTTCTCTCTCTTCCCTTGTCCTGCCTTGTGTGTGTGTGTGTGTTCTGTGTATGACTCCAGCCTACATAGACCAGGTTGACATAGCCACTCAGGGCTGGTTCATTGGCTTGATGTGTGCCATTGCCCTCATCATACTGATTCTTCTCATCGTCTGTTTTATCAAGAGGAGTCGTGGAGGGAAATACCCAGGTAAAGCCACTTGTTTCATACATTTTGCTCCCATAATATTCTTATTTAACTGCAATCTTTTAATAAATACTTCTTTCAATAGTAAAAATATGTGTTATTGGTAGTCACTGAGTGACAGACGTGTCATAAATGTGTCTAAAACTGGAGGACCCAAGTGCAGGCTGGAACAGAGAGAAGAACAAGAACTGGAACAAGAGATTTCTGCGTCCACTTGTTTAATGCCAGTTTGCCTTCTAGCAACTCGTGGTTCCTCACATTGTAGTTCCGCTTAGGTGGAGTTTAACAACAGGAGAACTAAAAAACATGGGTGTAGCTTACCATCTGAGCCCTGGGAAAAGACCTCTGCGTTTGACAGCTCAGAATCCAAAACCAGACTTTAGAAATATTAATGCACAATGCACCAAAGATGCTGATCTACAGTGTTTTAATGCCATGGTATAGAAAAACTGAAATTAGAGTATTGTTAATGTTTTACAGTTTCTGTAATGTCTAGGTGGCGATTGCGTGACTGGTTTCGCAAAATATCTAGGTAGGTGCTGAGCTGTGATACTCCCAGTGACAAACTAAATCATTATAACAGACCAATGAGCAACGGCCAAAGACTAAGAAAGGTGTTCTGTCAAATATGCTGGGAGTAAAACATGTTTTCAGTACTGAAAATCTCTGAAACTTAACCCAACATAATACAGCTGCTACTAAAACAGACTTGTGGTTCCCTCTTAAAGAAAAGTGCACTGTGTTCCAAGTACATGCTTCACCTGCATTACTGAGGCAGCCATTCAGAAAACAGAATCAGTGAAGTGAAATACAGCTCAGATTTTCAGATTGGCAGCAACTGAATCCAGCCTTTCACTGAGCTTTTTGCATTATGTCCACTGATCCACTGTACATTTGTACATGGATGGCCTGGACAGGACACTATCAGGACACACGCACACATTAGGAGCTAAGTATAGGATAAGCATAGGAGTGGGACACAGTGTAAATTTGGTATATGAAAGCTGAAATCAACTAAATCACCAGATGAAGACTAACTGAATGATTCTGCCATTACCCCTTGACGTGTTTTGCATGTTAACTCTAACTCTTAACACCACTGATGCTCTCAGCAAAGAGCTCAGAGTTTTATTATATTATCTTCTCTTGTCAGTGCGTGATAAAAAAGACCTCCCGTTGGACCCAGTGGATCAGAAAGATCAGGATGGATCCTTTGATTACCAGTAAGTATAAGCAGGTTGCTCTGCATTACACCTCACACGAGATTCCTTTTTGAACCATTAATAAGTGTTAACACTGGCCTCTGCGGCGGTTTAAAGGTAATCAGCAGTTAGATGGAGTCAGGCATATCATGTCCTTGTATAGGTTTCTTATCCAAAATAATGTGTTAAAAATTACAGTCTGACTTTAACATGTGAGCAAAATTTCACTAAGGGACTGAACTGGAAACAATGCATTTTATGCTTTAAACCACAACCTTACAAAACCCTGCGGCTTAAGTGCACAACAGGAAAGACAAATGAACCTGTGTTTCAATATTCAAATTGGAATGGTGTCCACTTCTAATTCATCTACTTATGGTAGTTGATATAATGTCTTTTGAAAGGACAGACTTAGTCTTTTTAGCAGTTCCCCCTAGTTTGGTGCCAGCATTGTGAGCCACATGTCATGCAAGGACAGAGGAGGACATTTCAGATCAAATGAGACAGTTACAGAGGACTTGTACAGAGGACTCAGTCTTCACTGAGGGTGCCAAAAGTTAGTGATGCATCATAGTGAACGGGGCGCTTTTAGATTCAGACTAAACGCTATCAGAACAAAAGGCATGACAGTTGTTTTTGTCCAGTGTGGTGTATCAAGTCTGATGGTGCCACATCTCAGACATTACAATATCCCAAGACTAATTATGTTCCAAATATTTTATTACCTTATCGCGACCTGTGAGATAAGGTAATACTGTGTTCACAAATTTGATTGAAGGAGAACAGGGCTCGCAAGGGAAGTTCAAGGACAGGCAATTTAAGAAACTGTCCTATTCATGCACTTCATACAATTAAAGGGGACCTAGTCTGCTCATTTCCAGCTCCATATTCTTAATCTCTACTCTTCTACAGGTGCATTGCATAATTCACAGTTTAAAATCATCCTGTATTGAAATGAAGTGAACTCAGCAACCGAAACCCATTCTGAACAACCTTTCTGTTGGTGCCCTTGTAGTGCATACATTGTGCACAGCTGCAAATTTTCAGTGTTCTGCTCAATTCCTTCAAACAAGCAGAAAGCATTATTTAGCCTCAATTTGTTGGGGAGCAAGCTGTAGCCTCTCAACTGTCTTGGCCAAGTCATGCCAGCAATAATTTTTGACTGGATAATAATGTAATCTGGCATCATAGTTGTCCTATCAGACAGAACTAGTATGTAGTCTGAACCTGGCAGAAGGCAGATAATTTAAAACCCCGCAGTCGTCCCTCGAAGCTGTCACTTTCTACCCCAAACTGACTGTTTTCCAGAAGAACCTATAGATCCGGTTGGAAAAGCTAAGTTTGTGTCACAGGTGTTACTCTTGACGCGCCTTTTACTCCATGCTGTATGATGACTTAACATGTCTAACAGCTCTAAAAGCTGCTGCCTAGCAATTATTAATAGATTTGAGCTTAATATGTCATACCAGTAACAACAGAAGCTAAAAGGTGTGTTTGCAGTAGCACCTGTGTGATTGGCAAAGAGGAACATCTAGAAATGGTTCCCAAAGAAAGACTGAGACACCAGAAGAGATATAACCTGTTAACCTGGTTCGTCAGAACCTGATTCCTGTTCTTATGGCCTGTCTGTGGATAACAGACAGTTATGTGGTTTTTTTTCTCTATTTAGCTCTGATTTCACATCAAGCTGCATTAGTCTGGAAAACAACTTAGATGAACGTTTTCTAGCTTATGTAAAGCATCCTACTAAATGTGGACACCAGTTGTTTTTTATACCCATGCCACAGGAGAAGTAAATATATACCTGAATATGTATTTATGAAATGTGAGGATGTACTGTGTATAGTATTCTGTATTATGTGACTGTAGAGGATGTGTGGTAAGTGATGTGTCTTTTGCTCCTTCCAGGTCCCACTGACCTCTGTGGCCTCATTCTTTTTTAAGAAGAATGAACCTGTCTCTTCCCTTTGCTTATAGTCCATTTAGGCTAAAAACATGTTGAATTTAACCTGCTCTCTAACTCTGACATGGACATATTCTAACTAAGCTGTGTGGGAGTGCCATCTTGACTTTAACCTTTAATTGCAGACGCTCACTCAGCATCAGAAAAAAAAAAAAGCCTCTGAATTTCATAATTGATGTTGGATCCAGCAGATAAAATGACAATGGTATATTAACAACAAAGGTCCTGTCTTGTACAGTATTCAGACTGTCATTAGGAAACGTACATATAGACTGTACTGTATCATTATGTGGCTCTGCTTTCATATTACAGTCGCTACATTGTTTGATGCCAGAGTAACGCTTGTGGCATTTAAATTCAAAAGATGCCTCTGTATGAGTGCGCAGGGTCATTTCAGAAGAGGTGCGGTGAGCATTTACTATCACCTGGGCATGCTGTTGTACTTAACACTGCGTGTTTCATTCACCTCCAGTGTGTGAGATCCTGCTTTGAGTATTAATGCAAAATGAGACTTTTAAAATCAGGGCCGTTGCTTCTCTCTGATCCCGGTCCAGACTCCCTCCCTGGTGCTAATCCCTCAAGTCCACTCGGCTGTGTGTGTTTTTGTGTGCCTGAAAGGATTTACATGCACGTATAATGTGGAGCTTGTCCTCTTTCCTTCCCCTTTTCTTCTTTCCCCACACTTCCTCTTCCTTGCCCTCTCCTGTGGTTGTTCACATTTTGTCCCTCTCTCTCCCCAATGCTGAAATGGGTCATCTGTCCCTGTCAGGAACGAAAACGAGAACAGGTACTTTGGTTTTCGGCACGGTATTTCTCTTGGCCTGAGCATGTCTGGGGGAGCTGGTGTTTCCTCTTTTTGGGTGGGGTGGGGGGGCAGGTGGTAGAACGAGGCAGGATAAGATGCAGTTTTGTTTGGAGACGCCAAACAGGACAAATGGCTCTTTGGTCAGTCTACAAAGAGTGTGCACTTTGCATTTATGAAGTCAGCAATTGCTTTAGATTTTGATATACTCTTTAGGCTTCTCAAAAGTCCAGCAGCGTTTTTTTTTTAAACTTAGCTGGTAATATTCAAATTGTATTGCTTCATCTATAATTATACTCCATTCTTGTCCAGATCCACCAAAACTGGCCAAAACCATGATAATGCCACCAGCAGATTTCTTAGATAGAATAAGGTTCTGATGATGGAATACAGATTGTCTTTTGTCCAAGCACCACACTTGTCATTTTAACCAAAAACAGCCTTCCATCTTGTCCACATAGTATTTAACAAACTGACAGCAGCACCGTTCTTCACCTTTCACTTTTTCCCCTGGTTCCTTCATGACCTTCCAGACCATCTCACATTCTCTGAGTGATCTTTGTTGGTTAACATTTTCTGTGGAGGGTAACAATGGCCTTGTTTACTCTCTGCCTGAGTGCCAATCCCTGTAGACATTGTTTTGTATCCTCCTTCCAGCCAGTTCATTCGAATCATTCCATCCCATAATATGACGATCATGGACTGAACTGACATTCATATAGTGGTTTTCTAGTCTTACCAACCACTCAGAGTGGTTTGGACTAAAAGCCCCATTAATTAAACACTTTAATTACCTCACAACCATGGCCACTATAGAATCACCAATTAACCTAGCATGCATGTATTTGGACTGTAGGAGGAAGCTG